>SCLG01000051.1:671637-697990 GCA_004367875.1 Oikopleura albicans
AATATGGGAATGAATTGTCATAAAGTGTTCATTTTTCGATTGTTTAGGGACTTTTTTCTCACAAAAGCGTCCGTATTGGAAGCAAGCGTCCGTATTGAGAGTAAGGACTGTATTGAAATATAATTTACAATATGATTATATAGGGTCGCGATCCACCAATTATGACTCATTTTACTTTTCCCATATTTTTACGATGCGAAAAAATAGGATTGACCCTAAAATAGACGTTACTTATTAAAAAGTTTTTTTCATATAATGTCACTTTTGCTTTGTAAGAATTCAACTAGTACGATTTATTGACCCTTCTGAATAAAATCAATTATTGCCTGCTAGCCAATCTAAACTTCTTTATTATTTTTGTCCTATATTTTGAAATTTGTGTATTATTGAAACAAAATTTCGGAATTTTTGCAGCTGATTAATAACTCCGATAATATAAAAAAACAGCAAATTTATACGCCTTATTTATCATGCTTACATCATATCATGTACATCATGTTACATGTGTATGATACGACTTGTTTAGCACTTTTTTCTTGTACATTTCTTACTTCGATTAGAGCCGCTTTTTCGCAAAAAGCGTTTTCAAAATGACCTAAAAATGATCGCTTTGGACACGGCCCTAATGGGAGTAGAAAGTCCCCTACTAGGGACTGATTTTGAGTCCAAAATGCGCGGAAAGTCAACACCGTTTTTGACGATTCTTATTCTATTGTTTCAGAAAAGAATTTGCTTTTGAGTTTTCCAAATTCTTCAGTTTTCCATTTCGTTAAATTGATGTTTTGCCAAAAAATAATATGTTAACAGAGGTGTCATTGACATTTCCCAGTTGATAGTTCTTACAAAATGTCCACATCTGTTCGGATACCCCTGACAGATTTAACCTTGCATGAAAACTGCACCAAGATAAAATGGTTATTATAAGTCCATAACCAAAAATTATTTCTTTTAACGCTCGGCGCCACTGAAAGGCCATAGAATTTAAACTAGTTTAACCTTCGAATTCAATTTTTAGATAAATGTAGAAATTTAGGATATTTGTAGCAAAGTGAGGTGCTTACATTAATACTACATAAGTTGGCATTTAAAAATTGTTCTAAAAATGCACTCATAAAAGGCGGATCAACTCAAGGAATGATTTTTATTAAAATAAGTTATTTTTTCTTGGTTATACAATTCAGCTTTCTTTTGAAGTTGGGACAACAAATATGTTTTTCCAAAACGTTTGAGAGATATGAGTTCTCACTATTTTGCATATACAACGTGTCTGATTAATTATGTCGCTCGATGATAAGAGTTTTTAAGCAGAATCTCAAGTTATATATTGCTTACAGCATTACAGTAATTACCATGTCGCTTATTTACCAATTGCATCGTTCTGATTTCTTTGTGTTAAATAAATCGTGCTAAAAGAAGCAACGTAGACGCCGTCTGAATCAGTCTGAATGACGATTAACATGACTAAAGATGTTTATGGGAAAAGGTGAATTCAGACGGTGCCGTAACGCCGACTTATCATTCCGTTATGAGCACATTATCAAAAAAATAATAGTTAGAACGTCAACGCTGTATGACCAAAAATAATTCATGTAATTTACATCACTGCAACATACAATTTATTTGTAAAAATAAATTTCGTCGACGCAATATTGTAGTTCTTCGCCAACACAAACCATCCTTCTCATAATGGACGATTTTTGTTGGTCAATTTTGTTATTATTTTGCTTTAGCTTTCTTTATAAATTGTATTTAAATATATAAAGAAGGGACCCTATGGGTGGATTATATTATTACTCTAATGGGATTAGCCAGCCGCCATAAAAACATGCCGTCATGATCTTAACCTTATGTAATATATATATTCTATAAAATACACGGCTACAAACATGGGCTCATCAAGAAATCGTTCTTCTGGGACACTTGAAAAACGGTTTGTTTCATGAGAGACCAAAAATGCATACATATAAATAAATTTACCCGAGTGAAATTTCTCGAAATCGTTTTCCTACAATAAGATTTTCTCCGAAAGACCGCGGTGCCGAAAAAGTGGTGATGGCTGTTATGCGAACATGCCTATTTGAAAAAGTACCGCTATTACTGTAGGAATTTCCTACTAGGAAACACAAAGAACAAACACGAAATGAACGTATTGTAAGAAACCCTGTAAACATACAGGTAGGAATAAAATTCTCAAGAAAAGACGGCCTTTATGTATCATAAATTATGTTTTAATCAACTCTTAAATTGTGTTCTGTATAATTTATACCTAACATATTTTAAGAGTTGATTAGAACATAATTTATGTTAGATGAAGGCCGTCTTTTCTTGAGAATTTTATTCCTATGTTATACAGTATAAATGAGTCTTAAATGCCTCCAGTGATTGTACAAACACTGATTGTATCTATAATTGCATCTTTGCGTAAATTAAGCTTAAAATGTACTTTTCATTTTTGCGAATTTTCGACACCAAATGTGTTTTATGCTTGAAATCTGCGTTGTGCGGTTACTGCCATGCAAAGTAATCAATACAAACATCGTATAAAAACGAACAAAATACAATCAAAATAACGTATAATGAAGACGGCACTATTTCAAGAAACGTTTTTAGTCATTGTAATCCGAGAGGTGCAATTGGTCGAAAAGTGTGACCTATTCAGCTTTCTTCAAATACAGTTATTCGATTTTTTGTGTCAATTCATACGGTGCCTCGATAAAACATATATTCGCATATATATAAATATATATTCAAGTTAAAAGACAAGATTTTCTTGTTTTAAAATAGAAGAATGAATCCTGAAGTGATGATTTGCATTCGTACCGATTTGAATGGTTGGGTAATGACTGTAGTGTGTTTGTGTGTGAATTTGACATTATTCGTCCTTAAGGTCGGTTCGAAATTAGCTTATGACAAACTGCCTAATCAGTTGCAGACAAGGTCGTTTTAGATACAGTCCTTACTTACAATACGGATGTTTTTGATTCTCGGAAATAGCGTCCGCAGGGCTCGACAAAGCCAGGCATTTTCATTGGCTTGGCTTAGCTTGGCTTTTTTGACCCTCCCAAAAAAAATGGCTTGCCTTACAAAAAGCCAAGCCATGTGCCAAAAGCCATTCGTGCCGAGCCCTGAGCGTCCGTATTGGGGTGAATTGACATAAATTGACCATTTTCGACTTTCGGGGCATTTTCTGTTGACTTATTGTAAAGAATAGTGTTCGTTTTCGTCTTGCAATTTCTAAACTTTTATCTTGTTGGGCCGAAATCCGATTTAGCGCCGGAAATTAGTATGAGCGCACAAAATTCGGCTCAACAAAACAAGTACATGTATTTTAAAAATGGCTAGTCGAAACGCTATTGCCAATAGCCTATGGGTTATAACTTATAACCAACCTTATAACTTATAAGGTCAAGGCTGAAAAACTGACTTGAGGTTAATGCATTTTTACAAAACTGACTTGATCTTATAAATATATAAAACATGATTTTATAAATAAAGTGTAAAACTAAATGATTTTTATATAAACAAATGTGACATCGGGCGAGGTCGTCGCCGAACAAAACGCTTACTTGACCTTATAATCGTCAAAATGGCTTGCCCTAAAACGCATGTACCTAAAACGAATTCGTCTGGAGCTGACTGGCCAGTTTATATTAGTCTAATTTTGAAGCGACCTTTAGAGATTTTTTACTGTTGAGACGTTTCAAATACTGGCTTAATTTTGACACCAAATCGCAAACGTCGAGCTCTTGATTGCCGGCAAGTTCGGTGAGCTCGAGATCGGCTATGCGATCCATCAGTGATTGAATAAATTCATCTTTCTTGTTCCCGACAAGTTGGTTTATTCGATACAGTTGGACCGCCATTGATTTCACTAAACGCAAGTCGTACATGCAGTCTTGATCATAGGGTGAGCAGTGAAATCGGCGCAAGCATGTCCTAAACATAAACCTAAAAACAGTCATGGAGCATCTTGATGAGAAAAGCGTCTTAGATGAGCGCCCGTGTGGTTTGAACCTATTTGTAACCAATCGAATGAGCGGGCAGCTGTGAACATTATTTGAATTAGTAAAAAGTGCAAATTCGTGAGCTTTCAAAGTATTTAAAATGACAAAATAACTGAGTGTGATATAACTTATCACAAACTGGATAGTTTCAAATATGACTACAGGAGACTCCTGTCAAGGAGTATATGAAGAAATACAGCTTGTCGAAATTTCGTCGGNAATTGCAAAAAAAGAAACATTGAATACATATGAAATTTGTTCATTTTCAAACTTTGGACAAGGTACATAATAACGTATCAAAATCCTAACGATTTTGAGTACCACGACTACGAAAAAAAAATCGTAACGATTTTGAGGTATGACGTCATTTCGTAACGATTTTGAGCGTAACGATTTTGAGGTAGGGACTGTAGTGCGTAGACCAAAAAAAAAATGATGGAAGGTGTCATTTGCCGACGAAATTTCGACAAGCTGTATTTGTTGTTTCACCACAATGTACAGTTTTTTAGTTCTTGTCCTGTAGATTCAAAAGACTAACCGAAATAAATATATCCCAGATTTTTTAAATTGTACTTTCAACAAATTGTTTCAGTTTTTTTTTTTGTTTCATTCTGGACCTTATACAACTTATAAAACAAAAAAAATTTCAAGTATAATTTTAAGAATCTCCGATATACTTATTTCGGTTGTTTTTTTTATCTTACTTTTTACAGGACAAGTACTAAAAAACTATGACTGTATAATGTGGTGAAACAACAATATTAGTTAAGTACACCTTTTAACTACTAAAAACTCTTTAATTAAATTAACTGTCATGATCCAGTACCAAACGCGTAACCGGTGTGGTCCGTTCTGCCCACATGTGGGCTGATTTCATTTCATCATTGCGCTAAAACTAGTAAATAATTTTTTGAATTTTTAACAGATTATGAAACCCCTGACTCTTAACTTAAACACTTATTTATATACTTTATTAATATATTGTAGCTAAATGTATTGTTTTTAAGGGTAGTCAACATGCTGGTCATGACTCAAAATGTCNTAAAACGCATGTACCTAAAACGAATTCGTCTGGAGCTGACTGGCCAGTTTATATTAGTCTAATTTTGAAGCGACCTTTAGAGATTTTTTACTGTTGAGACGTTTCAAATACTGGCTTAATTTTGACACCAAATCGCAAACGTCGAGCTCTTGATTGCCGGCAAGTTCGGTGAGCTCGAGATCGGCTATGCGATCCATCAGTGATTGAATAAATTCATCTTTCTTGTTCCCGACAAGTTGGTTTATTCGATACAGTTGGACCGCCATTGATTTCACTAAACGCAAGTCGTACATGCAGTCTTGATCATAGGGTGAGCAGTGAAATCGGCGCAAGCATGTCCTAAACATAAACCTGAAAACAGTCATGGAGCATCTTGATGAGAAAAGCGTCTTAGATGAGCGCCCGTGTGGTTTGAACCTATTTGTAACCAATCGAATGAGCGGGCAGCTGTGAACATTATTTGAATTAGTAAAAAGTGCAAATTCGTGAGCTTTCAAAGTATTTAAAATGACAAAATAACTGAGTGTGATATAACTTATCACAAACTGGATAGTTTCAAATATGACTGTAGTCATATTTGAAGTTATCCAGTTTGTGCTTTATACTAATTAAAACTATGCCAACCTGGAACGCTTGGATTAAAAGGCGTACCTAACTAATTTTGTTGTTTCACCACAATGTACAGTTTTTTAGTACTTGTCTTGTAGATTCAAAAGACTGACCGAAATAAATATATCCCAGATTTTTAAAATTGTACTTTCAACAAATTGTTTCAATTTTTTTTTTTGTGTTTCATTCTGGACCTTATACAACTTATAAAACAAAACACTTGAAAACAAAACGTTTAAAGTATAATTTTAAGAATCTCGGATATACTTATTTCGGTTGTTTTTTTGAATCTACAGGACCAGTACTAAAAAACTATGACTGTACAATGTGGTGAAACAACAATATTAGTTAAGTACACCTTTTAACTACTAAAAACTCTTTAATCAAATTAAGGAAGCTCACCTCCCCATATACAAATATAAAGATCGTATACAATTTCAAACATCCTATTGCGCATGATAATTTAATAATTCCCACTCTTCTAAATGAAATTTCGACGAGAGAGTAACTTTCTCGGTTAGTAAATAAATAATAAATAGCAAAAAAAAGAAAAAGAGAAAAGGCTAATGGCAACAATTCACTCACCGTTTATTTAATTTAGCCGATCGATCGATATATGCGTCAATATCGTTCTTTAGCTGTTCTAAGTCAGTCGTTAGGTTATTTACGGGCGCATTGTCAGAACATTTAATTTGGGATGAGCCGTCCTCGTCATCCGCCACATCAAACCGGTCGACGAGCATATAAATAAGCAGGATGATGGCCAGTAAGCCCGCAATGCCCCATGTAATGTAAATTATCAGCGTGACGGCCGAGAGCCAACCCTGCCAGCTACTCTCGCCCTGAATGAGCTTTAGACGGGATTTTTATGGACATTTTTAACGGCATTTAGATCGCCGACTGACATGCGGGAAAAGGCAAAACACGAAGCTCAATAACATTATACAAGAGGCTGGTTTTAAGACATAAAATCTGACTAGACCTTAAAAGCACTCAAAACATATTAAGGCCTTGCCACTTCACCTGATAAAAGGCATGATTTTATTAAAAAATGTGAAGATCTTTTTGGGCCTCGCCAAAATAAAATGTAAAAAGGACATGAAATTTACCCTTGACCTTAAAGCGGTGAAAATATCAGACCCCCGTACTTTAGATTTCATCCATGCACGGTGCACCGTAATTTACTCATACTAAGTTCGAAAACTCTCGTGTCTCTTTTAAGCCTTAAGAAAACTTGGTTTACGATTAAAAAAAAATTAGATAAACATTTTAATCGTTGAATACATATGGATCATATGATAATTAACATTGTCAACACTAGTTTTGAACTTGTATTTGTGAGTCGAATACGATCTGAGGTAAATAAATATTCTAAGGGATTCTAAGGGGGTACAACTAGGCCAGTTTCTTCACACGTGGCTATTTGTAAACTCATATTTAAAATATTATACAGTCCTTACTCATTTATCGGACTCTTTTTCGGCCAAAATGGGGCCATTCTAATAGAAAAAACGGGCCTTTTTGTGACGATGGTCCTTTTCGGACGCTATTTTCGAGAACCGGAAACGTCCGATAAATGAGTAAGGACTGTATTTCATAAAAAAACGTTTTTAGGTTTTCGGGATGTGATTTTCCTAGTATTCAAATGAAAAAAAACATTACAAAGTAAACAACCGGTTCGTTTACTTATTTCAATCGTTTATTTTTAGTGCGGAGAGGTTAATTAACTGACACAGTTAATAAATTATTCAGAATAAACGCAATAAAATTTATACGACGCGATAATTATTTTTGCTTTGCCACTCTATATTTTTCTAGAAAAAAAAACATTTGAAAAAAAAACAAAATCCCATAACTTTAAAACCGACTGCCAGTCAAGAAATGTTAAGGGTGACCAGCTTGACTCGCTTATCTCGCCATGTTCGAAATTCTCTACAATTGATGAGATAATCATTTTCTGCTTCAAAAATTGTGGGGGTGGGTTTCAACCTGTTTCACAAATGTAGCCGTTGGTGGTGGGCTCATCCGAGTTGCATTTCACCTTTTTGAAATTTCCATTCGGACTTAACTGGTAGCAATCCTCGAACCAGTATTTGGTCCCTTTTTTGAGGCTCTTTTTGACCAAAAAGTGATCCTCCTCGGTCATGTCGTCTTTGCGCGCCAAATGGAGGCGCTTGACTTCACAGCGGTCGCGCGCATCTTTATAGGATAGGGGAGTTCGACTTTTGTAGATCGAAAATCGATACCTCGAACCTAGAACATTAATTTTGAAAACTAAATCTTAAGGTCCCAGATTTAGTATGCGGTCCAGCTCCCAGCTGAGTTGAAATACACACTATTTTTTTTTATCTAAACCCGGTGCAATATTTTTTTGTGAGTTTAACCAAGTTTTCTAAGGATTTTCTCCAAAAAGCATGGTTCCCAAAAAAATCTCACTTGACCTTAGTGCAAAAAACTGGCTTGACCTTATAACGGTCCAAATGGTTGACCTTATAAGTTACGAGTGGGTTGGTTATAAGTTATAACCAACCCACTTCTTAAAAATCAAAATAATTTAGGAGTCATCAAATAAAATTAGCGAAATAATAACCCAGTAAGTTTTCGATAGAAAAACAAAAAACATACACGGATTTTTCTTCATTAGCCAACATCCGCGATATTTCGGAAAATTTCTCCAAAAGGCGGACTCAGCTCGGTAGAATAGTTTTAGATATATTAGGGGAAAAAAAATTTACTCCTAAAGACCGTAAAGAAGGCACTATTGTACACTTGCACATTGTATTAGAAATCCTATCAGCGTACAGTCTGATTTGGCATCATAAATTTAATCAAAATTGCGAATACATGTAAAGCTACATTCCCCACACAATAGCCTTTATAGAGTTTCTTTGACACAGATTTTGCGCAAAAAATTGGCGTTTAAATCTCTACATTGAAATATTTTGTTGATAAAATAACGTCGCAAAAATCGAAGTTGAAAACCGAGCGGTCGTTTTAACGCGCCCTTTTTTCAACTCGATTATCATAAAATACCCATTTTAAGCCAGGACTTTCTGTTTAACGCGCAATTTTTACCTCCCCCTCAAGGCAGCGCGGATTTTTAAGGAAAGGGTTTTTCAAGGAAATTCCCTGTTAAACTTTTTCCCGGTAAACCTCTTTCCTCGAAAAACCTTTTCCTTGAATCACATTTTCATCGAGAAACTTTGTCCCCGGAAAACATTTTACCTAAAAACCACAATAGTGCATTCGGGGCGAATTAATAGCAGCTCATTGGAAAGATAAGTTACAGTCCCGACCCCCGTAAGTGACGCAATTAAGCCGCCAAAAACGCGTCACTTACGGGGGTCGGGAGTGTATATGAATTTTCCGGGAAATAAAGGTTTTATTCCAAAAAAGTATTCTTCGAAAAGCCATTTTTCAATTTTCCGTGAAATAAATGTTTTATTCCAAAAACTTATTCTCCGAAAAGCCATTTTTGAATTTTCCGTGAAAGAAGTTTTCTTCCCAAAACGTTTTCATCGAAAAACCAGTTCTTCAATTTTCCTTGAAAAGCCAAATTGCGAATTTTCCCTGAAAAACCGCGCTGCCCCCTCACCACCGCATTAACACGTGCCGGTTAACCGCGGTTGAAACACGTAGTTACTGTACTCAAATATAATAAAAAAACTGAACTGAATCATCAACCTCTTTACACCAACCATTCAATTGCTGGGTTCGGGCAAAACGGAAACAAAGGATTAAAATCGTAAAATGTACCATGTCAGGATTTTTCATAACGCTGTTTTTTTAAAACAAACCACGACCAGAATAAATAACGCCGGGTGTCACAGTAAACAAAAATGGATCAATCTGAACCACCTTTTTTTTACAAGTGGTACGTTTTAAATGCGTCGTAAAATTCTCTCATTTGGTAAAAAAAATATGCTAAAAAAGTTATACGCCAGCTGATAACATAGGATGGGAGCAAAAAATAGAGAAAATAATCGTTGTTGATTTTTTAGCTCTGCTTACGCGGTGTGGATTGGCGAGAGGTGAAGGGCGGCCGCACCTACGCGAAGACCACGACTTTTTTTTTTTGCTCATTTTAGAAAAAGGAGAATCGGCTAGCCAATATGTAATTTTTCGTACAGGGAGAGGGCTTGATAGGGGACAGCGTGATAAGAGACGCTTGCGTTTGATAAGGGGCGAACGAGCTAAATAACTTATTTAAAATAAGGGACGCCTTTTGTTTAAAAATGGTCCAAATAAACGACGAAAAATTCTGAATACGGGACGCTTTTTGTTCTAAAATCGTAAAAAAGTGCCAAATACGGGATGGGTTTTTGTTTAATAGACAAATATTTGAACGGTTATTTGCGATTTATTATTTGGTAACATGTACAATTATCTGTTTCGCTGTGAAACTTTCACCGGTTTCAAATTTTAATCGGGACTAAAAATGAAAAATATGAAAATACCCCCCTTTTTGGGGTTTCATGGGTTCAATCAATTACTAATTGTTCTTGATACGATATTTGTTTTTCTCTCCGACTTTGCCATTGATTATTTTACCGGTTTTCTGGAATTTTGGTCGGTTAAAATCTCTCAAAAATTTTTTTTTCTTGATTTCATCAGAAGCGCCGTAACGTTATGAATACGTCAGAGGTTATAATTTTTCTTTACGATTAATAAAGATTATTTAAGAAATTAGAGCATAAACCGTAAAAAATGTTCTAACCGTCATATATAGAACCGGTTGTGTCCGAATAAGTTGAAATTGTGTTAGTGAGCTTATAATACCTATTGCTAAGTTCACGTCGGTTTTCAGAAGAATATGATTCTTATTTCAATAGGTTGTTAATTTAGTAACGCCCCCTACAATGTAGGGCCTACATATGGGCCATTTTCAACTGTCATAAAATAAATAGGTGTTAAATTGATAAACTAGCCTTTTGTAGCATTTGGCTTCTAACGATAAAGGCACAAGGGGTGGGTGTGGGGCACTGTGGGTTTCAGTTTTTTTTTTGCAGTGGGCAAAAGTTTGAAAAATTTACAAAACGGTGAAAAACATAAGCTTAAATTACATAATAAATATATTACAATTGTAGTTTCGGCAAAAGCGAGAATTCTGACGGAAACTTCTCGACAATTCTGAATGAAAACTTTTTTGTTCCATTTCAATCATTCTCGCTTCCCATTGGCCGTTCAGCTTCGCGACAGCCAATCACAGTGCTTAAAAATTAAAATAAATTGATATTTTTTTTTTGAACGATTATTTTCGTTATCCTATAGTCAAATTGATATTAAAAATAATTGTAAGATTATTACGTTTTTTAGCGAATGTTACGTGTAACTTGCATTCGTTGTTTACGAAATTTAACGATTGAGGAATCCGTAAAAATTCTTGGTCTCGGATCGAAACCAACAAAAAGAGAAATAAAAAATGCATATTTAGAGAAAGCTAAATTATATCATCCGGATAATCAGGTTGGTCAACAGTGGCACAGCGTGATTTGGGCGAATACCGAAAAAGACTAAAAAATAAAACTGGATAACGGAAACACCAGAAAACGGGAAAATCGCGAACGTTTAGTTTTCGATACAAAAATCTACTATTTTTCGCCGTTTTCAGGATTCGCTCTTATCAGGTTTTGCTGTGTTATTTTTAGCCCTTTTCCGGTTTCGAGATTTTCCGTATTCGGTCAAATCAGGCCGTGCCGTAGACTAAAGATAAAATGTAGAAGTTTTATCAAATAGAAAGTTCGATAATAATTTTATTTGAGGCCCATTAAAGACACTTCTTCCATAAAGAACACTTTTTAATCGCTAAACGCGGCAAAAATCTTTAAAATCATGTCTTTTTACGTTTTTTTTTGAATTAAGATATCCCCTTTCGTTGGCACATTTTTTTTTTTCTATAATTTCATGTCCCTTTCAACCTTTTTGGTCCATTAAGGTCTGATGGTCGTATTTTTTTTCCAGATGATAATAAGCAGTGTTGGAAAAGTTGGCCAACGCTCCAAATTTCCTCAACGCCCAACGCAAGCGTTTGCCCAGGCTTGAATTTTACCCAACGCTCCCAACACGTTGGGAATAAAATTTAACCAACTTTCCCAACGCGTTGGTTGATCGTTGGCCAACGCACCCCAACGCTTGCAACACTAATTATAAGGTCTTGCGGTCTTTTGAAAATGCATTTATGGTCTTATGGTCATTTTTCCGTAAAAGCTTATAACCAACCCCTCTGTTTTGAATTTTACAATTTTTTTTTAAAGATTGGTGGCGATGTGACGAAATTTCGGCAATTATCTGTCGCACAAGACGTTCTCACCCGTGAAATAGGCGAATCACAGAAAGTTCGTGACAAAACACAGACGGAGAATTTTTATCAAAATAAGAATATAAAATATGACGATGAGTATTATGACGATCATCGTCGGCGGCAATCGCGCGTCCATCATAGACAACAAAAAAATCACGAAAAATTCAGCCAAAAAAATTTCATCTTTCGAAAAAGACTAGAAAAAATAACTAGGGATTTGTTCTTATTTTTTATAATTGTTGTTCTGTTATGTCTCATATGGTAATATTGGTACCGTAGTACAGTATTTCAGAAAAAAAGTTTTTCAGAGAGAAAACAAAAATATGCCTTTGCACCAAGTTCAAATAGATTAATATAATTTCTGTACTTTTAAAGTTTTAGCGAATGTTGCGATTATGTGGCATTCGTTTGTTACGCAATCTATCGGTAAACGAATCGGCCAGAATTTTGGGCGTCGCGCCCACTGCGACCAAAAAAGAAATAAAGACTGCATACCGGCAGAAGGCCAAACTGTACCACCCGGATAATCTGGTATGTGGACATTTAAACACTTTTTCGATAATTTTTTAATCCTAATTTTCTAATACACCAGGTGCGCCGTTATGTTACTTAACCAAATAATAAAGAAGTGTAACATAACGGAAAATTGTACCATAAGGGCGCAGTACGTAGGCGATTTCGCTGGAAAACGCCAAAAAATTATAAATTGTAACATACGGATCCTACGGGGAAAATATTGCGATTACATAACTCGAAAACTATTTGATGACCTTTTTGACGAAAAATTTTGAGCTTTGGCAAAAAACCCTTGCAACATGCCTAATTTTTACATTTTAAGACTACTGGAAACATCACAAAATTTCGTGAATTATCGGTTGCCCAAGATGTTCTTGAGCGTCAAAAATCAATGAATTCTCAAAAGTTTGATCCGCATATTAACTTCCAACGACGACAGCAAGATTTTGCTAAAAATATGCAACAGAATCATCAAGCAAGGTCAAGGTCATCACAAGGTCAATTTCACCGAGAATACGCCTTTCATCGGGACGAGTACCAAGAGTGGCGCGAAAAAATGGCGCAAAATCGCGCGAGAAATCACCGACCCCCGGAATATATGGATGAACAGAGATCTTACGCAGAATTTCAAGAATTTGTTCGACGCGGTCAGGATCGCCGGTCTCACCAATCAAAAATAATTTCCGAAATTTTAAATGCTTTTCTATTCATGATGTTTATGATATTTTTAATTAAAGCTGCATTAGCAATGGAGGATGCCAAAATTTTGATGCGCGGTATTGGGGTAGTGGCGCAAAAACGAAATTTGCCCAAAAAATACGTAATTGAGGAGTATAGGGAGGTTTTTATTCGGCGCAGTCGCGGGTTAGAATCAAAATTACATTTTTTAACCCAAGACGATATTATGTATATTGATAGGCTGGGTGAGCGTTGCACGTCTAACCAGTCCTTTTATAATTTTATATTAAATAGTGATATTAATAGTGATTATTATACTTGACATTTTTGTATAAAAAATTAAGTAGTCATTTTTACTATTTGTCTACTTAACTGTCATTTTCCAACCAGGGTGGCTATTCTCGTTACCGTTTTTGTAAAAACTTGTGGTTTGTTCAACAAACTTTGTTGATACACAGTTGGACGGACCTAATGCACGTTATCACATGCACTGATCTTGGTACAGTCGTTTGTCGTTTGTCCCAAATAGAGACCTTTTGGATTCTCGAAAATAGCGGTCCTAAATTAGGACTCCTAATAGGGTGATTTGGCTTCCATTTTTGTATCATTTGGATACAAGAGTGTATCATCTGGACGGTCCCTTTATGGGAGTAAGGATTATAGTTTTCAATATGTGCACAATAAACCGCTTTGGTGGGCCTCTAACTGTACATTATATTAATTTAATTCATTATTCTGCTCACTTTCTAATGATAGTTCAATTTTCAGATTATTATTTGGCAAACTGTTCGGCCAAAATGGTCGAAAATTTGGAAAGCAAAGTTGCATATCTTGAAAAGGTATGAAGTGTAAAATTTATAGATTCAAGTGAGTCTGTTTTTAACTAACTACAAATGACGTATTTTATTCAAATTAAGGCTTTTTTAGAGAAACGTAACAAAAAACGGGGTCAATTGTGGTCATTTTGGTTATATTTTTGGTTATAACTTATAAGGGTCTGTTTAATGAAAGGATTTTCGGCCATTTGTTCAAGGTAGTTAGTTACAAGATCTTATCTTTTATCCATAAGACCTTATCACAAACCAACGTGTAGATCAACTATTGCCAAAAACATGAAATTTTACTGGTAAATGGGGATTTTTGCAGCAACATGTGAAAAAAAAATTGTCAAAAAAAGATTAGGAAAAATTTCGGCCTAGCTATAAGCGTTAAGACATTTAAAGAATGCCAGTTGTCTTTTCTACTATTACACAGGTTAAGTACTTAACCGTCCACTAAAATTTTTTCAAAACTGGACGGTTAAGCCGGTAGTGCGTAGGCGATTTTTTTGGGGAAATTAAAAAAAAAAACGAAGTGGACGGTTAAGCAAAAATAGCCATTTTATATAAAAACTTGATCTCCTATAACANTCACGCACCGAAATGTTGGAATTTCTAGATTTCGCCCCGATCGTGCACTTATTTGGACAAAAAAATTTCAAGTTTTCCAGCAAAAACGCCTACACACTGTGCACTTATTTGGACAATTTGCAGTTATTTGGACAATTTTTGGCTGCCGAAGTGTCCAAATAAGTGCACAGGGGGTGTATTTGTCTACTTAACTGTCATTTGCCAACCAGGGTGGCTATTCTCGTTACCGTTTTTGTAAAAACTTGTGGTTTGTTGATACACAGTTGAACGGACCTAATGCACGTTATCACATGCACTGATCTTGGTACAGTCGTTTGTCCCAAATAGAGACCTTTTGGATTCTCGAAAATAGCGGTCCTAATAGGGTGATTTGGCTTCCATTTTTGTATCATTTGGAGACCTGTTTTGGACGGTCCCTTAATGGGAGTAAGGATTATTGTTTTCAATATGTGCACAATAAACCGCTTTGGTGGGCCTCTAACTGTACATTATATTAATTTAATTCATTGTTCTGCTCACTTTCTAATGATAGTTCAATTTTCAGATATCATTATTATTTGGCAAATTGTTCGGCCAAAATGGTCGAAAATTTGGAAAGCAAAGTTGCATATCTTGAAAAGGTATGAAGTGTAAAATTTATAGATTCAAGATTAACTAACTACAAATGATGTATTTTATTCAAATTAAGGCTTTTTTAGAGAAACTTAACAAAAAACGGGGTCAATTGTGGTCATTTTGGTTATATTTTTGGTTATAAGGGTCTGTTTAATGAAAGGATTTTCGGCCATTTGTTCAAGGTAGTTAGTTACAAGGTCTTATGGCATTTTACCCATAAGACCTTATCACAAACCAACGTGTAGATCAACTATTAACAACAACATGAAATTTTACTGGTAAATGGGGATTTTTGCAGCAACATGTGAATAACTTTATTTTCGACACAAAAAAAAATTAGGAAAAATTTCGGCCTAGCTATAAACGTTAAGACATTTAACGAATGCCAGTTGTCTTTTCTACTATTATTGGTGCCTAAAGTTTTTATATTGTAGGAAGTACTCAGGTGGAAGACGGCACACAAGGAAGTTGAAAAATTAAACGAGAAAAAGGACATAGAATTAAACACGTACCAACAAGTCATTTGGGGCAAAAAAATATCGGCCGAAGCTTACAAAAAAGAACAACTAAAGTCAAAAGAGTTAAAAGCCGAAAACAGTCGATTACAAAAGATCAATGCTGAAATGGTAGAAGCGCAACGAAACTTGCAAAAAGAAAATTCAAAAGTATCGAAATCGTTAACGGACAATGATGATCTTAATACAAGTCTTGATGATATTCAAATTGAAAGTCTGCGAAATCAAATCATTAAATTAACAGAAGAAAATAAAAAGCTAGGTTTTTTAAATGAGACTCCAATAAATTTAGTATTTTATGTTTTTGGGTCATAAGGTCAAGTCATTTTTTATCAGGAAAACAAAAATCATGTCGTTTAAGCTTTTTCTGTATCAATTTATTTTTTTATTCTGGCATCGATGTCAGTTTTTGTTTGGAAATAAATTTGTCTTTTATAATTAAAAAAACAGGGATTTTTAAACTATCCCCTTTGTTCAAAAATCTGAAAAATCTTAATTTTTTTTGTCAAAATTCGAAAAAAATTATTAAAGTCAAGTAACTGAACCAGTAAAGTCTAATCGTAGGTGTGAAACGTATTTTACAGCGTTTTTTCCGGAATGTACTGTTTGTAAACAACATGACCGACCCCTTCTTAACTCCGATTCGCCGCTTATGGACTAGTGTTCATTCGCCGGTACCTACACACCGTGTGTAGGTCACTTTCATCCCTTCGTCATTTCTTACCCGTGAAACATTTAGTGATTAAAATTACACGGAGTAGTCTCCCAAGTATACTTTATTAGAATATGAACACGAAATTAAAATCAATCATTTGGTTGTGCCACTATGTGCCGCTATGTGCACCCAACTTTGCCAAAGATCAACAAAAAACGAAAAAAAATCATGATTGACGGTCATATATTGACATTTTCTGAACGGATTTGTAATAAACTCGATTATTAGAAAAAAATTCTACGGCAATTTCCTCTAATAAAATGTTAAAATTGGCAAAATAAAATTTAAATTTAAAATTTTACAAAGAAAAAGAAAAAAAAATAGTGGTGAACAAATTTTCATTTTTTTAGCATGCTCAAATCCAAGAAATCGATTTTGAACCACTTTTAGGAAAGTTAAAAAAATTGAAAAAAAATTGCTGTGCTCCATTATGTGTACGACTGAACTAAACCTTAGCATTTTAATTTTTTAACTCCTGGAGACTTTTCGAATGCATTTTCCACTATAACGCGATGTGCCGCGCGAAAAAAAGTACTACTATATATACTGGATTTTTATCATCATTTTTTTTTTGTTCTTATTAAAAAAAATCCAAAAGTGAGCCGTAGGAGTTAAAGTCAAAATTTATATTGTGATTTTCTAAAATTTCAACACTTAAAATTAATTATTTTTATTTTAAATTAATTTTAAACAGCAATTTAGAATTAAAGAAAAAAAAATCTTGTTCATAATTGTATTTTATTGAAATTTTGATTTTTAACTGGTTGCGCGTTTCGGGCCATAAAACGCTAACTCTTAATCGGACTTATTTTGTCAGCCCATCAAATTAGAGCTGATGAACGTACAATTTTTTTCTAANGATAAACCAGTTAAACGAAAAAACGTAAATAAAATTGAGTTACCATGTGTATCATCTTGTCCGACTGCCTACTTGTGCACGACTGCCTAGTTGAGCACGACTGCCTGGTTGAGCACGTTTTTCGGAAACGCAAATTGCTCAACTAGAAGGTCGGGACTGTATATAAAATTTAGTATTTTATGTTTTTGGGTCATAAGGTCAAGACACTTTTTATCGGGAAAACAAAAATCATGTCGTTTAAGCTTTTTCTGTATCAATTTATTTTTTTATTCTGGCATCGATGTCACTTTTTGTTTGGAAATAAATTTGTCTTTTATAATTAAAAAAACAGGGTTTTTTAACTATCCCCTTTGTTCAAAAATCTGAAAAATCGTAATTTTTTTTGTCAAAATTCGAAAAAAATATTAAAGTCAAGTAACTGAACCAGTAAAGTCTAATCGTAGGTGTGAAACGTATTTTACAGCGTTTTTTCCGGAATGTACTGTTTGTAAACAACATGACCGACCCCTCCTTAATGGCATGTAGAAGACTAATCTTGTCTTTGGCCTATAAACGAAATTTCGGTCTTTTCGATAAACCTAAAAAAGCTCAAAAATGAACAAACAAACTCACAGAAAAAGTACGAACAGTTGTTTATAACGCTGACAAAGTACCAGAAAAAATTATTGGATCCGGAGCATATTGAGGCTCGAATAATCGAAAAAACGCGAATGGCAGCAAGCCCTGACACGCTCGACAAAGCAGAAAGTTTGCGGGTTGACAGAGTCGAAAATCCTCGAAAAGTCGAAAAATCTCGAACAGTCGAAAAGCCTCGAACAGTCGAAAAGCCACGGGAAGTCGAAAAACCACGCGAGCCCGAAAGAAAATCATCTACCGAAGATATACCCGGTTTGGAAGTACTTAAAACAAATGAAGATGAATCCATGGAGAGCGACGAGGATCCGTTACCTGCCAATAATAATACACGGGCCCAACCGAATAAGGTACTGGTTCAATAAATAAAAACAAAAAATAACCTCACATGGTTACACCCAAAAGTGCTTCAAAATAACCCTAATGACCCTAAAAATTAAGGCTACCCGCGGGTACATTTTTTTTCTATTGAAATCGTGTTTTTTATCAGGAAACTTTAAATGTCGATTTCTCCAATATGAATGTAGGGTTTTCACTACAACCAAGCAATTTTACTACAACCTAAAAAAGCTACCGTAATAATCTTTTTTTTTTTATTTTTTTTGTGCACTAATATGATGATTTATTTTTCTGCAGATGGTATTTAAAAAATGCATTCACGGTCTTTTGGTCGTTTTTCCGACCCCGTTTTTTTTTTCGAACTTTAGGAAATGACCAAATTACGCGAAAGCGTGACGATGTGTTTTCAGGCGTCTGGGAAGACTCAATAACAAATATTATGAAATCTCGAAAATAAGTTTCAAAAAAAAAATGTTCAACCACTATATTAAGTTAAATGGCGGTCTTAGAGCCCCGACATCAATTATAAAGAATCGAGAAACCTGTCAGGTTCTAAGTGCCGATGAAAACCTTAAAATTATAAAACATGCTAAGGAAATGCTAAATAAATGCCCATCGATGTCTTTTTCGGCGCTTGCAATAGGACTTGCCACCGTTTTAGGAAAACCGGTGGACTGGCAATATGTTCGGGAGTTAATTGGAAAAGGATATCATCAAACTCCTTGTTTCTAATACAAAATTTGTATTATTTAGTCGAAAAAAAAACTTTGAAAACGGCGTAATGACGAAATACCAGTTAAATTTATGTTATCAATTACACCCATTTATTAGTCTTTTTACTTCATTTTTTTATTTACCTATCATCTTCACTTGTTCAAGAATATGTAAAAATTTTCCCAACTATTTATAATTTATAAAGTTATAAGTTATAAATCACTATAGGTGGCGCTGGTTGTAAGGTCGGATATTTTGATCGCTGTAACGGCAACTCATTTTTTTTTGCGCTTAAGTCAGGTCATTTAAAGTGCATTACGGTTATGTTGTTGTTTAGCTAGGCTTTATAACTACCCCCTGTATAGTACGCAAAACTTGTTTTTTGCCAATTTTCTACCAGTTTTTTTTTTTGCATTTTATGTTTTTTGCACAGATTGGCTATATTGAAAACGTTAAACGTTATTCCATTTATGCTTTATACGGATTCAGATGATTTTACGTATAAAGTTCTCAAAATTAAACCACAAAAAAGACAAAACACAGCGATAGTGATTCGGATTCCCAGTTTAATCTCAAGCCAAGAGTTCGCCGCAAATTTCTTCAACCCAGAAGAATTCAAAAAGACAACGTATCCATGCTCGATAATGTTGACAGTAAAAGCACTTCATCCGGGAGCACGGACGATAGTGCTTCTGAATCTTCTGATTCAGTTTAATACACCACTTGCACAGTTATCTTTCAGAAATGTAATATTTCGTCATTTTATTGCGAAATCTCGTCATTTTCATTTTCGAATTATCGCCTACGCACTGCGCAGTTATCTAACATTTTTTCTTTGTCTGCCAGGTATTTTTGCACTTTTTTTGTTTGCCTGCGAAAACCTCAAAAAAGAGATTATTTGTAATTAATAGTTTTCACGCGCATTTTTTTTTTGTGAATTTGCGTTTTTGCGGCCAAATTGACGAAAAAGTGTCTCAGGGTGATCGGGGAGCTTTCCATAGTATGCCGAACGATCAGAAAAAAATGAAAAGTCTGGACAAACGTCCAGATCCGTTAGCACGTCCCTGGCTAAATGATGGTGTTTGGGGGTTAAAGCCTTAATACTACTGAAGTATTACCAATAATAATTCCTCAAAACATTTGCCCTACTTCTATAAATCGTACGGTTCATTCGGTAAGCTACCGGGGCGCTTAGGTTATCTTGTCTTAACTCGAAACCATTTTGAACAAAATCATTTTTTTTTCGTGCCGCGTATATTTTTTCTTTTTACTCAAAAATGCTTATTTATTTTATGCCTATTATTTAATATAAAAAATAGTCGGACGGACGTTCTAAGACTCGTCGCTTGTTAATAAGCTGGAATTTTTTACTACATTAAAACCTGACCTATGCCAAGTTACCCATTCTACTGTCAACAAGCTGTATTTTAGAAAATAAAGTAACGCATTTTGAGTCGTCAAAAAAATGGTTTCAAATGAACAATAAATCCTACTTTTTATTTTGAAAATTTTAGCGGAAAGGTAGTTTAGACAAACTTAATCAGTAATAAATGAAGTTTGACTTACAATATTTTGTTACATGGGGTCGCCAATAAGGGTCGGTTTCGTGTTTTGAAAAACGAACCCTTATTTGAAAATTTTCCAAAAACCAACCTGTGTTTGAGGTCAACCCATAAGGTTGGCGAAATAATTTTTTTCTAAAAGAGACCCGTATATTGGCCCATATATCAAATGTCGAATTTCCCAAAACTATCAAATGTCGAATTTCGCAAAACTATAAAATGTTATATATATTGCGACCCATTACATTGAAATCGGCATCAGAATCTTTGGGACTCTCTTAGCGATATTTGAGCAAATTTAAATTGAAACACTTTGTAATGTAAACCCCTCAAAGAAAGCGCATTTATTTATTTCACGGTTCATAATTAGCATATTTTCGTTTTTCAACATTGCTATTAACTCCGGTGAGTGGGGTTGCTTCGTCTTCATCCGCAGCGGGCTTAAAGAACATTCACACATCTGAATTGCATTACTAAATCAATTCAGCTAATATAAAAATTCTATCTTTTTCGATTATTTTTAGGATGCAAATTATCAATTTTCTAAAATCATTCTTTTTTTTATCAAAAATCTATAAAATCATCACTTTGAAGTTTTTTTGGATCATTGTTTTTTGAACTTTTTCCAGATAAAGTCTAAAAAAGTTTTTGAAGTTTTTTTTTGGATTTTGTCGTTTTTTACCGACCGACGACGTTTGTTATCTCCGCCCACATTATTGTTCGGAAATTTTGAAACCCTAAGTTTACGGGCCTACGACCATATTTCGTAAATTACAGATTAATTCTCAAATTAAACTGACATTCTGTTTTGAATAATATTTTAGCGTTCGTTTACTATTCGTCAATGAATAGTAATGCGGTAATTTTAAGCTCGTTCATTCTTCTGGTTCACTTTTTCCGCCCCGTTTCTTTTTTCGATCTCGTCGTCTTTTTGCGTTTGCTTCAATCTCTTTGCGTGTTCTATGCAATAAGTATTTAATCATATTATCTAGAGTACCAATTTGTTTCGGAAAAAAGGTCAATTGAAACGGTACACAAATAATTTAGATAAAACCATTTTGAACAAAAATCATTTTCAGTCAATTGAAAATAATTATTTTCGAACATCCAATGTGGGAAGATGGAATTCATTTTTGAATCCATATGAATTAATTTTGTTTAACTCAAAATGATTTTTGTCCAAATTGTTTTACTTAAATTATATCGGTACCATTTTTTCCAAAACAAACTGGTGCCATATGCGTTCACATACCGNGTTTTTGAAGTTTTTGTTTGGATTTTGTCGTTTTTTACCGACGACATTTAACCGTTTGTTATCTCCGCCCACATTATTGTTCGGAAATTCTCAAATTAAACTGACATTATGTTTTAAATAATATTTTAGCGTTTGTTTACTATTCTTCAATGAATAGTAATGCGGTAATTTTAAGCTCGTTCATTCTTCTGGTTCACTTTTTCCGCCCCGTTTCTTTTTTCGATCTCGTCGTCTTTTTGCGTTTGCTTCAATTTCTTTGCGTGTTCTATGCAATAAGTATTTAATCATATTATCTAGAGTACCATTTTGTTTTGGAAAAAGGTCAATTGAAACGGTACAAAATAATTTAGATAAAACCATTTTATGTGGGAAAATGGAATTCATTTTTGAATCCATATGAAATGCATTTTCGAAAATAATCATATTCAACTAAAATTATTTTCAATTTATTTTTTTTAGCTCAAAATGATTTTTGTCCAAAATTGTTTTACTTAAATTATATCGGTACCATTGAAACCCCATAAAACTGGATATTTTCTTATGGCGTAATGTCCATAAAACGCTCATTAAAACATATAAAGAAAATAAACGATTTTTTTTTCGTTGATCAAATTTTCTTTCTAAAATTATTGATAACTTATTAGTCCATACATAAAAATAGACTTTTTGAGTTTAATTGTCAGATTGGAAAATGGTCTTAGTTTTTTTGGTAGTTATTAACTCAACTCACTTTTTAAAATGCACCCAAGTGATAATGCACTCGGACGTTATCCAACTCATTTAGGATTTTAGTGGGTGTTTTGTCAAAAAATATGTCTCATTTTTTCCAAAACAAACTGGTGCCATATGCGTTCACGTACCGCGGAATTCTGCATTTACAAAGGCAGCACAGCGAGACGATAATAATCAAAGCCGCCCCAAGAATCATCCCCGAAATATGCCATAGTCGAAGGCTACCAAAGATTTTTTGCTCTAAAAATGGTCGGTCGTTGTCGGTCAGGAAGATATCTTCCACGCCGACCATTTCCTCTAAAAATATAATATTTATTTCCAAGTTTTAATCAAAAATGTGAAAGTGATGTGATTATTTAATTATCCGTTTTTTTGTTTATCTCAATAATTAAAAGTAACATGAAATAATCAGAACATCACAAAAAGTGTGAAAAATTTCAGTCACGAAAAAATACATATATTCAGAAATTCCGAAAAACGGGAAAATGAAGAAAAAATCACATGCTATCAGAAAATTAACACAGTTCAGTATGAGGTATAATAACGCGTTTCTCGCTTTTCTAGTTTTTAAGCCTACGAAAAAGTAGAATACAAAACTTGAGAAAACGAGAAGCATGTTATTTTACCCCATACCGTAAACTAAAAACACACCCACACCAAATTGTAAAGCGAAAATAAATCACACTCACAAAAAATACCGTTTTTGTGAGTTGTTTTTCCAGATAACAAAAAATCACATCACGTTTTCACATCTCTAGGTCTAGCAACGAAAAAGCTTAAATATAGGTTACCCGATCCTGATCCTTCGGTCATTAACTTTGGCGAGTTTAAGTGATGAACCATGTTAGATTATCGAAAATGAAGCGCAAAACGATTTTATTGATTTTGAAGGTTTTTTTTTCAATTTGTTTTTGTGTTTTAATTTGGTGGAAATGTATGCAAGGCCACATATATGTTATCCACTTGAGACTACTTCAATTGATTCTATCCGGTTTAACAAATTTATTTTAACGTATTATTACAGATTTGTTGTGTCTAGTCAGCAGTTTCAGCTATACGTTTATATCAGTAACATAATGGACCAAAAAAATATTTAACAAAAAATGGAAGTTCAAAAAGTGACATCGTCTTCGTAGATTAAGGGCATGCCCGGGCAGTTCATAGAATCACCCCAATAACAAACATTTTTAAAAGTTGTTTTGCTAATTTTCTGAAAATATTTTTTTTGACAATTTTCTGAAAATAATATTTTTGGAAAGATATACCATTATTAATGGTATATATCTCCAAAAATATTCTTTTCAGAAAATTAAAAAAAAATATATTTCCCGAAAATAGCAAAACAACTTTTACAAATGTTTGTTATTGGGGTGATTCTATGAACTGCCCAGGCATGCCCTTAATGTATGAAGACAATGTCACTTTTTGAACTTCCACTTTTTGTTAAATATTTTTGTATCTTCAATTAGTAAGTTTAATTTTTAATTAAAATAATTATTATTTTAATTAAGAAATAAATTTTTGAGTTCTTTTATTTTTAAATTTCACTTTAGTTTTTTTTTCTTAATGTTTGTTGTAAAAATGTTTTAATTTTTAGTTTATGGTTTGAGAGAATTTCGACACTGTTTACGGATTTATTATTTACAAGGGTGGTTATAAGGTCGTATATTTTGACCATTATGAGGTAAAGACATTTTTTTAGTTTTTTCAACATAAATCATGTGACATGTCTTTTTACACATTTTTTTAATAAAATGTCCTTTAAAAGTTTTTTTGGGGACAGTCCATTTTTCTTCCAGTCAGTTTTTTAGGCTTGATCTTATAACTACACCTCCTGTATCCTTTTGTAAGCCATCAATTTACTAGGACATCTAAATTTAGAATGCGAAATCGCACGGGCCAAACGAAACCGTACCGATGTTCGTATGGGGACTGTAATAAAACATACAATCGAATTGACAATTTACGTGTTCATGAACGCGCGCACAGATCAGACGACTTTGAGGACCTTGACGAGATTGATACTATGATTGGCCGGACGCGTCCAATGTCTGATCAAATGGTATTGAAAAATATTGAAAGTCTTAAAAGAAAGCGACCGGTACAGCAACGCGCTTCGAAGGTACGTCCAGTAGTAGATTTCCACATTAGGATGTCTAGTGTCCGGGAGTCTATGTATGCGACAAATAACATTTGAAAAAACAGGGGTGGTTGATATATAAGGTCGGCCGTTTTTAGCGTTATAAGGTCAGGTGATTTTATTTGCATTTTAAGGTCAAGTCAGTTGCTTCTCCAACATACAATTGTATGTTATAACTTATAACATACAATTGTTTGTTGGAATAAAAACTGACTGGACCTTAGTGCAAAGACACTGACCTGACCTTATAACGCTCAAAACGGCCGACCTTATATATCAACCACCCCTGTTTTTTCAAATGTTATTTGTCGCATGCATAGACTCCCGGACCCCGGACATAACTTATAACTTATAGAGATAACTCACAGCCCCTGTAATACAGTTATCACATTTTAAAGTCAGTTTTTAGGGAGGCGAAGCAAAAAAGTACAAAACAGATGTGACTATCACAGAGCTGGGAAACTTTTTCATGAGTGCGACGGACTCCGACTTGCGCGCGCTCTACCAAAGAATCACTGACTTGCCGAGCGAACAGGACTTGTCTATATATTCCGGAATTTTAAATGATGAATTTTCATACATTAAGAAATTTTTGCGAATTTTTTCATGGAAGTGGAAAATGTTGATGTTAAAATTTTAAACAAATTTTGACCCGAATCAAAATCGGAAGTACCGGTTGAATTAAAAACAGACGTCATAGTTTACCATTTTTTGTTGACATGTTTTTTTCTATTTTATCTTAACCGTTACCTCCGCAAGTATAAAAAGATCCGGTTGTAAATACGGTTTTTTAAGTTCTAGTTATTCATATATAGACACCGGTCAGACGGAAACTCGACAAGCTTATTTTGACTTGATTAATCAACTTGTTCGACCCAACTATTGGAAGGAAAAGTTAGATAACCTTACGTACACGCGTCCCATCATCCAATTTGCCGAGGTTGATTTAACATTCGAAGGATACATGGAAGCGTGTCATGATGCCTAAAAAACATATTTCATTTTTGGGCCGTCGACATTTAGTATATTATATATATATATAGGTTGGTATTGTGGGCCGTCTGGAGTTTTTTACTCTGTTTTTCCATGATTGGGCGTTTTTTAAACGCAATAATCTTTTTACAGGAGAGGGGGGTTAACGAGTCTGACATTCTGCTCGTTATAATGTGTTTGCAAGCTGAAAACGACCCGGTCATATTACCTCCCACGCAAGTAGTAATGTCTTATTACTATATTATACTATCACTACGAGTGTGGGTGGTAATATGATCGGGTCGCTTTCAGTTTGCAATCACATTAGGTTTTTAGCACTGATTTTTTGGATGAAATTATGTGTTTTTGACTCCTTTTTTCCGGTGAACTCTAAAAAAGGTCTCAATTGTTTTTGGGTGGTTATAAGGTCAAGTCACTTGCTTTACACGTGACCTTATAATCATTATGTACGTTTAATAGGATTTTGCAGAGGATTACTTTGTCCCTAGGATACGATAGTGAACAACTGTAAAATTTCTTAGTGGTATTTTTTGCAACCTACATCCCTAAGCAGTTATGTAAATACCGGTTATCTTAACATTTTTTGGACTGAAACGTATCGCGATGTTCAATTATCTTACCAAACGCCCTGCTCAATTATCATACCAAAATTCAATTATCTTAACACTTTTTGAGCAAAACAGTTGTTACGATAACTGGTTAGTTGGTGTAATTAAAAAATT
>SCLG01000051.1:706287-730394 GCA_004367875.1 Oikopleura albicans
GTTAACTTTCTTTAT
Source organism: Oikopleura albicans (assembly GCA_004367875.1). NCBI lineage: Eukaryota > Metazoa > Chordata > Appendicularia > Copelata > Oikopleuridae > Oikopleura > Oikopleura albicans. The sequence goes on from SCLG01000051.1 coordinate 706,303, forward strand.
TTGAATCATGATTTATTGGTGATGATTATAGAATCGTATTGATAATAAAATGACACTAATCATCGCGAACAATTTTCTATCATCATATTTTTCCTCAGAATCATAAGCCTGTTTTCCGTTTTGTTTAGTTTTCATTTTTCTTAAAATGTAATTTTGACAATTAATTTTGATAGATGATACCAGCATTATGACGTTAGCTGGCCACTCGGTACTTCAAACTCTCGTACGAGCCAAGTTTTCTCCATCGTATACCAAAAATAGGTAATATACCATGCACTTGTTAACTAAAATATAAAGAGATAAATATGTAGGTATATTTATGCGGGTGATTCTCGCGGTGGTTATTGCATTTGGGATATTCATTCCGGCTCGATTGTTGTTCAAAATAACGAAATTCATAATAAAAATGTGCGCGATGTTGATTGGCATCCACACCATCCTTTACTAGCCACTTCAAGGTATGTTTTATTATTATTGAAAATGGTCTTGATACCCAGGATTAGCCATTTACGTCTTTAGAGGTTAAAGTCTTAGTAAAATCGTGTATTTCCACGAACCCGATAAACACTCATGTCTTTTTAGAGAAAAACCCAATTATGATACAGGGGGGCGTCAAATAAGGGTCGGTTTCGTGTTTTGAAAAAACGATCCTTATTTGGCGATAGCGAGTCTTATTTGACGACCCCCTTGTAGTTGGCTGAAGTCTTACCAAAAATTTTTTTCAGAGAATAATATAATTACACTTGGTGATTACCTAAAAGGCTACATCTTTTATTCAATTTGGTTTTGAAACATAACGGCGAACTTGGTGTATTAATAACCTAAGCTATACTACAGGGGGGTCGGTTATAATGTTAGCCATTTGTGCCGTTATAAGGTCAGTTTTTTCAAGATAAATCATGTCTTTTTTCACTTTATTTTGGGTTTAAATTTAGAACGAGACATATAAATTTCGAAGGACACGCGTGAAAAACATGGGTAATAATTTTTTTATAGAAATCATGTCTTTTTTCACTTTTTTGGGGGTGAAGACCTCCCTCCCGCTGGCCATATTTTTTGGATCCAACGAAAAAAAATAGGTTGGTTATAAAGTCAAGTCAGTTTTTAAAAATGCATTTAAGAACAAGTCAGGTTTCTCGACCTTGACCTTATAAACAACCCTCCATGTACTTATATTTTCAATTTTGTAATTATGTTAGCGATTAATTAATTTTCATTAAGTTGGGACGAAACCGTGACTTTTTGGAAACCTCGTCAGATATCTCCATGTTCTGACTATCGTATTTTTGACAACGAGATGAATGAAAACTGACAAATGAAAAATTCCAGCAAAAAACAAAACAAACTGAACTGTTTAAGGATGCGCCATACCCTATTGGCTGAAAAATATAGTCTCCGAAATGAAGTCGTTTTCTCTTCAAATATAACCCTTATTAATTTGAACTTTTTTCAAATAAATTCAGAAAGGTTTGACGGACTGATTTTGAAAGTAGTTAAAATTATTGGTCCACATACATACCCCCCACGGACCTCTAAAGTTGGCCAAAAAAAAAGTTAAGAAAAGCTCCAAAAGATATGTAAGGCATGTAGTCAATTTTCTGTTTTTGTCATCCGAAGGCACCTAGTTAGCTCTATCAATCAAGCTGGTCTAAAATTTTTCATACTAAAAATTTTTATTGAATTTGGCGATTTTTGTTGATTTTCGCTGATTTTTTGTCAAAAAAATCGNAGAGGTTTTTTTGCAAAAAAATGGTATGAAAAAAAGTGCACATCGAGAGGTATTTACAAATTTTCGTGAAAAAGTGCACATCGAGAGAGACATGCACATCGAGAGAGTGCACATCGAGAGACCCCTGACTGTACATGGAACCTTATAAGTATCATATGAACTTTCAACAATGATTTAGGATCTTGTGATTTTTTTATTTAAGACCTTGTACCCAACCCCAAAACGAGATGTTTTTCGAAAAAATTGTTCCTAACAAATCAGAAAATAATTATCGGAAAATTCTCCTTTTTCCCAAATGAAGCGGTACCCTGTATTGTCCTACATATATTTTAATTAAAATATATATTATTATATTTATAATACACAAGGTGCGCCGTTAACAGATAGCCTAAAATCTGCCTATTAACGGCGCACCCTGTCTATGTTACTAGTATATTATTAATATATATATTTTACTATTATATATAAAAATATATTTATATCATTATCGATTCAGAGTAATGATTTAAATCAAATAAAAATGAGTTCGATAAAGAAATCGGTTTCAATTGAAGGCAGCAAGCAGCGCGCCTCGCGCAACAATGTGCGCAGCTTTCGAAATATGGATCAAAAAAATCAGCTTCAGATCAAGCGGCTTATTCAGGCGGCAACGGCTGCCGACCGGCTCGATTTATCCGAAAAGCAAATTTTAACATTGAACCCGCAAATATCGGATCTGTGCAATACGCTTAAAGTGTTACATTTACAGAAGAATCGAATTCACACGTTGCCCACTGAGATCGGATGTTTACGTCTACTAGAGTTACTCATGCTCAGTGAAAATCACCTAACTGGCCTGCCCGAGTCAGTTGCAAATCTTCAAAGGTGGATTTTTTAGAAGGATCTTTTTTAGAAGGATCTTTTTAGCAGGATCTTTTTTGGAAGGATGTTTTTTAGAATTATCTTTTTAGAAAGATCTTTTTTAGCAGGATCTTTTTTAGAAGGATTTGTTTTAGAAGGATCTTTTTAGAAGGATCTTTTTTACAAGGATCTTTTTAGCAGGATCTTTTTAGCAGGATCTTTTCAGAAGGATCTTTTTTAAAAGGACCTTTTTAAGAAGGATCTTTTTAGAAGGATCTTTTGAAGAAGGATGTTTAATAGAAGGATCTTTTGAAGAAGGATGTTTAATAGAAGGATCTTTTGAAGAAGGATGTTTAATAGAAGGATCTTTCTTAAATGGATCTTTAATATTTCTTCGGCAACGCGATTTTTCGAAGAAAGGCAATTTCCAGAAAAAAATGCGCCCCAAGAAACGCTTTCCTCGATAAATCTCGTTCTTCGAAAAACTTTTTCTTTTCTATATCTGAATTTGTTATTATAATTTTATTATTCAAATTTCACTTTTTACCTAATGAATCGCCACGGGGAAAATTGGCCAATTGTTTTTCGGCAGGTCCTCTGAAAACACCACTAAAGTCTAAAACGGCTTGACCTTCGGCACAACAAATTAGATGGCGACTTACCGTCTGTCGTTTATCAACTTACTTCGATGGTTCAATTATTCCTCAACTTTAACCGCATTACCCAAATTCACCCGGCCGTCGCCAACCTATCCAATCTGATCAATCTCGATTTAAGCCAGAATAAGTTAACCCGGCTGCCGCAGGAGATTGGCGAGTTAAAGTGCCTGTCCTCGCTTAACGTCTCCCATAATAATATTTCGAAAATTCCAGAACTCTTATCCAGCTGTACGGAGTTAACCATAGTCGACCTTAGCCACAATCAAATCACCGAGCTTCCACGGCAAATTGGGAAACTAAAAAAAGTCCGAAAGGTTGTTGTTAATTAAGCAACGCACAATGAGGCGACCGTGTTAAACATTTAAAATAAAGTTTTAAACGAAGTTTTTCGTGTAAAAATAATTTCGCGTTCAAAAAAGTATGTTAAAAATATCCGTCTTAAACATTTCGCGTTAAAAAAGTGTGTTCAAAAATTTTCGTGTAAAGAAGTGCATTAAAAAAAAATTTCGCGTTAAAACAATTAAAAAAACTTTCAAACGAAGTTTCCATGTAAAAATAATTTCGCCTTAAAAAGTGTGTTAAAAATTTTCGTCTTAAAAATTTCGCGTTAAAAAAGTGCGTTAAAAAATTTTCGTGTTAAAAAGTGTATTAATAAAGTCAGTTTTTTTAGCCTGACTTTATAATCACACTCTTGCTGTTATACACAATAAATAGCTGAATAACGTTTTACAGTGGTGTATGCGAGAATGTGACACTTTGATTTACAGGGGGGGTTGGTTATAAGGTCAGCCATTTGTGCCGTTATAAGGTCAAGTCAGTTTTTTAGACCTTGACCTTATAACCAACCCCCCCCCTGTACCAAAAACCGTCACGTTTTCATACGATCGTCAGTTTTCCGTTAAAGTGTCACGTTCTCGCACCCAGGTCTTCGAAAAAAATAACTAGAAAATTCTTTGAAAGGCCTTTTCCCTCAAAAATGAATTTTTCTGGAACATTCAATCAGAAAGGTTTCTATGAAAAACCACGGCGTTTCAACTTTGTGTGGTGCTTAATTTAAAACAACTTCAGTTTGGCCTTAAATATAATCAACTTGATGACATTCCGGCGTCAATTGCCAAGTGTGTTGAACTTGAAGAATTTAATATCGAAAATAATAATGTCGACTTTGTCGAGGATATCGTCTTTTCAAGTTGCGTCGAGCTGCGACTAATAAATATAGCGCGGAATAACTTCACGCATTTGCCCGAAATGAAGGGGCTGGAAAAATTGATATCATTCGACGCTTCCCATAATCAAATCAGTACCATTCCAACCGGCGCATTTTGTCAGCCAAAATTAAGGTAGCCTTTTTTTTTTGGTCAGCGGTAAAAACGTTTACCTCGTGGTTCTAAGGTTATCGATCGGGGCTGCTGCGAGGTCACATTACGTTGTTTTAGAACAACTAGATCGCCCACTGCTCGCACAGTGTTTTTGTCTATAGAAATCATGTTTTTTGCACTTTTTTCCATAAAATCATGTCTATTTACAGAGGGGTCTGGTTATAAGGTCACAAGGTGTGACCGTTATAAGGTCAAGTCATCTTTTTTTGCACTAAGGCCAAGTCATTTTTTTTCTTGCACTAAGGTCAAGTCAATTTTTTTTGAAGTATGTGTTTTGGGAAAAATTTTTACCATAATTTTTTCGCGAAAATCAAATAGCAGGAAAAATAAATGGTAATAAGGTCAAGTCATTTTTTTGAAGTGCATTAAGGTCAAGTCATTTTTTTCGGGCTTGACCTTATAACCAGACCCCCCTGTACATATTTTGTCGGAAACTCTGAGCAGCTATAAGGTGTTAGCATCTTTTTTGCTCTAAAGTCTTATAAGTACCATATGGTACTTGNATGTCTATTTTCATATTTTGTCGGAAACTCTGAGCAGCTATAAGGTGTTAGCATCTTTTTTGCTCTAAAGTCTTATAAGTACCATATGGTACTTGCTGAGACTAAGGTCAAATCAAAATCATGTTTTTTGAAAAAAAAATGTTTAAAATTATGTATTTTTACGTTTTTTTGGATGAATAACTCCCCTCCCCTTTATGTTTCAAAGTTCATTAATGCCAAGTCAGTTTTTTTTAGTCTGACCTTATTACCAGACCCCCTGAAGTTTTCTCAATGTCTTTTTTGACACTAATGTCTAATAGTAATTTATTGAGTTTAGTAGTCTATAGAAAAAATCAGGGTTATACCGTATAGCTTATACGTATATACCGGTGACCAAAAAAATCGTTTCCCAAGTTGGGTATCCTTAAAGTGCAATAAAATTGCCTCCATTCCCGACGATGTCAATAATTGGACCGCGATGAAGGAACTTGATCTTTCATCCAATAATATCGTCACAATCCCACCCGAAATTTGCCAGATGCAAAGGTCGTTTTTTTTAATGGGCCCAAAATACTGCTATTCTCGGCACCGGCTTTTTTCTACGAATGGAAATTTTGGTAAAAATTTTTTGGCAAGTTAGTTTTTATGCAAGTCAGTTTTTTATGGCACTAACTCCCTTGAACCCCCTGTAGATCAAAACTATCTTTAACAAATAATGGGGCCCAAATGGGGTTAGTAACAGTAAGTTTGGGCCCATTAAAAAAACGACCGAAGTTTGGAGGAGTTCAAAATTTCCAACAATAAATTAGTGGCCCTTCCTCCTTCGATTGGTTCGCTCGAGTCCCTCAAGGTGCTCGAAATCGACGAAAATCGCATCCACAGTATCCCTGACGAGATCGGCTGTTGTGCGGCGCTAGAGAGACTAGTCTTGACGACCAATCAAATTGAGCAATTGCCCACCGACATTGGCCACCTAAAAAACCTGAAAAAGTTGTTTGTGGGCGAGAATCACATTTTTTCCATTCCCCCGCACATTGGCATGATGGATGCGTTAACCGAGCTGTATGTTAATGATAACGCTGAATTGAATAGATTACCAATGGAACTATCCTACTGCAAAAATCTCCAAATTTTGTCGATTGAGGGATGCCCGCTCAGTGAAATTCCGAAACACTTTTTGGGCGGGCCCTCGCTTGTTATGCAATATTTGAGATTTCTCGTTCGAAATCAGTGCAATGATTTTTAAAATATTATCAGGTCGTTCTTTTACGGATCCCAAAATTGTATCGAATGGAACATGATTAGAATTCATATTTAAACTGGGGTTTTCACGCGAAAACATTGCCCGGAAGTTTTTTGTATTTATATGTCAAAAAACCTTATCCCAAAATTAAAAAACCTTTAAGTTTATTTCTTGATTTTCCTTTTTGTTAACTATTATTATTTTGGGTCATTTGGGGCGTATGAGTTATATTAACAATCTTACATATTTCACTTTTTTCTCAGTATTTTGTTAAAAAATTCGTGTCCAATAAAATCACTCCATTTGTTAATGGTCAATCCACATATGTATTTTAATGGGTTTTTAGGTGACCAAGCGTTAACGCAACACCGCCAAACGTCAACGCAACGGACCATGCGTTAACGCAACAACCGTGCGTTAACGCAAGGTTTTTTCGGGTGGCAAATCCGTTGCGTTAACGCATGGGGTGGTGTATAATATTTAAATTCATTCATATTTCCCTGATTTTAAATGTATATGTAAAATCCATGATATCTTCCAGGAAGCTAAGACACCAACATGTTAAAAATTTGCAATTAAAAAACAACAGTTTTTTGTTTTACAAAAAAGTGAGTGCTTCTAATTTACCCGTCAGTAGGGTTACTAACACAATTTTCTTAAAGGTTTGCCTTTCCGTTAGGTTAGTGGAGTTAACAAAAATCATTTGTATATATTTTCCACTACAGTACCTACCCAGTTTATTGGTACGATTTGGCGATTGTTTTTTTCCCCTCTTAATTCCAAAAACTCGCAATAAACACTGTATAAAGCCTTAGATTATGTGAAATAATAAACAGTCCTTACTCTCAATACGGACGCACATTTTCTTCCAATACGGACGCTTTTTGTAGAAAAGTATCCCCAAAACAGTCGAAAAACGTCTGATTGGAAGTAAGGACTGTATAAGATTATTTTATACAAAGAAAATAATTTGAACAAGGACTACATCAACGATTCCAAGTATTAAATCATGTACATTTTTTCTTTCTGTGATTACAGTAAATAAATATTGTCGAAAAACTATTCTGATGAGTTTTTTTAGCACTTGCGTCAATACTTTTTTACATTCCTGTTAAACCAAATAAGAAAAAAAATACAGGCGTTGTTGATACTTACAGGGGGTCTGGTTATAAGGTCAAGTAATCCTTTTTGCACTAAGGTCAAGTTTTTTCAACGAGACATATACATTTAGAACGGCACGGGAAAAACACGGGTAATATTTTTTATAGTGTCTTTTTCACTTTTTTTTTTTGGGTGAAGACCCCCCTTTGCCATATTTTTGGGCAAAATCATGTTTAATAAAAATTTAAAATGGTTATAAGGTCAAGTCATTTTTTGGAGGGCATTAAGGTCAAGTCATTTTGGGCTTGACCATATAACAAGACCCTCTGTACTTATAACTGGTAAAGTCACAATAAGGTCATGCAAGTTTTTGTTCTCAAATCATGTCTTTCTCGGTTTTTTTTTCGAGGATAGAAATCATGTATTTAAAAAAAAATTGCACTTAGGTCAAGTCAGTTTTTTAAATGCGTTTTAGGCTCCAAGTTGAAATAATTGATTAACCGGTTTAGATAACACAAACCAAATTTTAATTTTCTGAAGAAACGTCACGGTTTTATATAAAAAAAATATTTGTCTAAAAGGAGTTCGACTAGTACTGACGCAAAAAAAACTCAGCTCTCTTGATAACGAAAATAAAATTCAAACAATCAATTCCGTTTTTTTTTAAATTTGCACACAAGAAAAAATCTTCAACTTTCAGAATATGAAATTTGATGAACAGGCACCGGAAGAACTGAAAGGGTCCGACCAAGCCGCTCCCGGTGGCCTCGTCGTGAAGAAAAAGAAAAATGAAGGTGAGAAAAGTGAAGGAACCTTCAAAAAACCATCAATGTTCGGGCTCGAAAAATTGGCTAAAGAAAAACGAGAAGAGCGAAAAAACGAAGAACGCAAAAAGTCGAAAGATGATCGAGAGAAACGATCTTCAGATAAAAAGGTACAGGGCTTGGTTATAAGGTCAGCCATTTGTGCCGTTATTAGGTCAAGTCCGTTTTTTTCAAGATAAATCATGTCCTTTTCACTTTTTTGGGTGTAATTTTACACATATACATTAAATGGCACGGGTAAAAAACACGTGTTGGCTAATAATTTTTTTTTATAGAAATCATGTCTTTTAAACGACGACAGAGAAATGCTCCAAATATCGCGGTCCTCATCTTTTAGAAACCTTATTCTAACATTATTTATTATTTCAGTACCGAGCTCCTCGGGTTGAGACCCCTACTCACACTGGAGGTGTAAGTGATAAATACTATGAGCGAAGAGAGGAGCGTAGGCGGCGTGATGAAGACCGTCGTGAAACATATTCATCACGAAGTCGACGGGATCGCGATCGGGAAGGGAAGAGAGGTTCACGTTACGAGGATTGGGAAGGTGACGATGATGATAGAAGAAGGGGAAACCGGTATGTTTAGGTCCTAAAATATTTATGGATTGTCTACTGAGCTGGGACTAACTACAACTGTAGTTACTTAGCATATAATATTGGTATTCAGAGAAAAATAATTTTTCTGCGAAAGACCGTGGTGCCGTTGACAGCTTTAAATATTTATTTTACTTTAGTAACATACGCGCCGTATATTGTCGTTTACCGATTATTGATTTTTTTTCATTTTTTACTAAAGTAGAAATATACATTTTTTCTTAGTGAAAGCAAAAAAAAAATCGCGAACACTAGCTAGGGCCCGCTGAAGATCACTTAACTTTTATAATTACAAGTGGCACTGGTTTATTTAGGAGAAATTACAAATGTCTACTCGTGTGAATTAATTATAAAATTATGAAAAGACTCATCGTGATATTTTAGCTCCGAACCACGATCACAGCATGGTAGTCGGTCTTGGGAGACGCCAACCCCTGGTCGAACGCCTCGAGACTCGCCATCGCCTTATATCCGGTAAGACTGTATGTTGTGGAAACCTTAATTTAGCAACTTTTTAATGTTAAACACGATTGGATTTAACCCAATGTTGATAAAAATTGAATACTTATAACATTGGAACACACACCATTTCAACTGTTACTTAAAGGGTTCCACAACTGTATTATTGTATAGAACTAATGGAACACGGGCCATACTCACTCAGATCTAATTAAGAAGTGAACGAAGCGAACGCCGGAAGGATATAACGCCGCTTCCAACGCCTACGTATAAATATAATGAGTGGAGCAAAGACGGGCGGCGAATTAATGTTCGTGGGCATACCAATGAGCCCGAAAGTGCAGGGTCATAAAACTTTAACATAAAATTAAAAAAAATCTAAATTTCAGAAAAGTGCTAAAAAATAAAATAGTGCCAAAAGTGCTAAAAAATAAAATAGTGCCAAAAATGCTAACAAATAAAATAGTGCCAAAAGTGCTAAAAATTAAAATAGTGCCAAAAGTGCTAAAAAAATAAAATAGTGCCAAAAGTGCTAAAAAGTAAAGTAGTGCCAAAAGTGCTAAAAAGTAAAATCGTGCCAAAAGTGCTAAAAAATAAAATAGTCCCGAAATTGCGAAAAAAATAAAATAGGGCCAAAAGTGCTAAAAAATAGAAAGTGCTAAAAAGTGCAAAATTTTCGAAAGTTTTGAATTATCGTTTAAAACGATTTCGAAAAAGTTAAACAACTGTGTAACACATACTTATGTACATTTTTTGCCTTTTTGAAGTTCAGCATTGACATTGTGATTTCAATATTTTTCGATTTATATTTTTCTTTGGCCTTTATGACACCCCGCCCAAAGTACCCGAAATTTTACGTGGGATGAGGGCGACATTAAGGCATACGAAGAAGACCAAAAACAGGCCGATCGCGATTGGTACACAATGGACGAAGGAAATGATCCAAACCGAATGGACCCAGATCAAGACTATGTCAACAAAAAGGAAGAGCAAATGAAGAAAAAACGCGATAATATGAAGCTATCAGCACGCCACCAGCAGGTTTATCTTAATTTAAATTATAGTAGTGGTCATAACTTTGAATAAATAATTTGTATTTATATAAATTATTGTATTTTATAAGTACAATTGTTGGAAAAACAGATTTTACGTCTTTTAGGGTATTTTCTGCAGAGTTAATTACTTTACTTAATTATTTTACTCGGACTTCTGAAAAGTCCAAAAAAAAAACTTTATGAGCATTTCATATGATACATTTCATATGGTTAAGATCTATATAAAAATCAACCATATCCCCTGGCAGATTTTCCCGTCGAAATCATGTCACTACATTTTTTTTTCTATGAAATCAAACATGTCAAAAGGCATTTTTTGAACTTTTTCTTTCCAACAGACCAACTTTCTTTCAAATGGCTATAAGGTCAAGTCAGTTTTTTAGTGCATTAAAGCCCATAATTTATAGGCAACCCCGTTTTTTAGGTCGGACCTTGTAACCATCTTGCGATGTTCCAAATTTTTACTTTAGAGGTCTTACGAATTTTTAACTAGAGTATACAGTATGAGGTATAATAACGCGCTTCTCGCTTTTATACTCTTTAAGCCTATTAGAATACAAAATTTGAGAAATCGAGAAGAACGTTATTGTACCTCATACCCAACAGTAATCTTAATTGATATTTTAGAAACATTTTTTATGTAAAATACAAACATTATTTTAGTATAACATTGACAATGAAAAGTGGGAGGCCGAATTACTTCTTCGGTCCGGTGTCGTCACCCAAACCAATTACGATGAAGACTTCGATGAAACAACCGGCTCAAAAATTCATATTTTGGTTCATAATATTACGCCGCCATTTCTCGATGGCCGAACAATCTTCACAAAACAGCCTGAACCAGTTGTGCCAGTTAAAGGAATAAGTCAAAAACAGCAAGTTCGTATCCGTCGCCCTTGTTGTTTAAAAAATATATATTACATATATGAACATTTATGTTTATATGAATAATTATATCAAAGAAAATTACGATTGTGGCCTGATGAGCTGGTGTACCAGACCCAAATAAAAAATTGTAATTTTCGCGGTTTTTGGTGGTTTATTCTGAACGGTTAATTTTTGGTCATTCTAAGTACATTTTTTTTTAATTAATTAAACCAATTAATTTATAATTTGTTCGATATATTTATAAAGCTCTTTTGGTTTTCAGGGAAAGCTATTTTTTCTAAAAAGATAAGACTAAGAAATCGTTTTTTGTTTGTTTCCGACTAAAGTTTTATGCAAAAAAAAAAAACTAAAAAAAATCACTTGTTTTTTTGTTCCAATTTTTTGTACGATATGATTAAACGTTGTATTAAAACGATTTTTGCAGGGAAATAAACAAATAGTCAAATGAGTTTTCATTGCGTTTTCATGTTTTTCAGTTTTCGGGGTTTTCCGTTTTCGCATTTGTAGTCGGAAACCGGAGAAAATTTTGATTCAATCGTTTTTTTTTTAATCTCGTGAAATGAATGAATTTTTCCGTTTTCATATTTCTCCGTTTACGGGTTTCTCCGTTTTCTGGTTTCTCCGTTTTCGGTGACTTATTAACTGTAAAAACGGAGAAAATTTTCTCCTTTTTCCTGGTTTCTGGTGTCTCCGTTTTCAGGGGCACCCTTAGAGGCGGGTGGACAAAGGCAAAACTCTACGGAGTTATTTTCGCTTTTTTTATATATTATATAATATTTTTGTCATATACATTATACAGAAATTTCGAGGTGTAAAACATGACTTTAAAGGAAAAGTAAAAATTCTCTCGTGTGAATATGTCGTTTCGTTTGGTGTAGTCGCATTGATGTCTTTTTTCCAAACATTTTTCCGCACACTTGACATACATGTTCCTTTTTCGTTTTGCTTTTATTTTCCTCGTCGGCGTCGACATTGCTCAAATCGAGATTGAATTTTTGAAATGCGGTTTCAGTTGGTACATTTCGCATCCGATCCATTTGATTTTCAACATATCGACTTTTTTCGTTTTTAACCGCTCGATGATTTAGGACTTGTTCCGATTGGAACATTTTTTTACGTGGTAGAGTCGAAGTATGGAGCAGTTCATGCGCTCTCACCGCGGACTCGTGAAAAAAGCCCTTTCCGCAGATNCTATCACACTCGTCGGCAAGGGTTAAATTTGACTGGAATTTTCGTGACATATCTTGCACGGGGGCGATTTTATGATCATTAAGGGGTACGCCAAGTGACATGCGGTGATGCTTCAAATCGACGACTTTTGCAAATTTTGGGCGTCGGCGCCGTACATAATCCCCATTGCATACCATGCTGGCTTTATCTTCTAGACCCTCTCGACTAGAGTAGGAAACGCTTTTGGGCATGGCTGGGCAAATGATTTTTCCGCCGTTAAATCCATATTGCCGCCGCATAACACGTTTTGGGGTTGAGGAGGTAAATCCATAGCTAAGCCCAGTGGATCCATCGGAGTAGTCGGAATCTGAGGAAAAATCCATTTTTATTTTTTGTCTCTGTTTTTTTCTTCTTGTGATTACTGAAAAGATTGTATTTGTTTTGTTTATGAAAAACCTTCACAAACTCACGCTATTTATTCGCTCTTAAAATTAGAGCGCCACCTTCTGAAGGTACTATTGCGCAATTCTGCCTAATTTTTTTTGTCACTTCAGCTGGCCAATTGCACGTGCAATGCGCACACGTGCAATTTTCCGGTTGCAATTAACAGCAGCAAATAAGTGCAGATAAACAATTAGTCAAGTTGTGAAAATAATTTACTTTTCGGACGACTAATTCCATCCGATTCTGGTAATCCGCTATAAATATGTTCACGCTAATTTTTGTTATGGCTGTCTCGTGATTTAGGAAATAAGACGATTTGTACATCCGGAATCAATAACCAGAAATGTGGGGATATTGTTGACGTCCCCAAGAAAATAATAGAAATTTATTTTGTAAATTTCGAATTGAAAAAAAAAACGTAAAAATTCCCTAAACATAGACAGCCTATTTTTTATCAACATTCTATAATTTGAAAATTATCAATATGGGTCCTATGTTTTTATAGCTGTAGATTTAATAAAATAAAAATTGAAATTTGCTCATGGAGAAAAAAAACTTTATGAAGCAGGTTTATGGCAAATTTGATTCCGGAAGTCTCCTACGAGTTAACATACTAAAGTAAATTATAAGTTTCCATATTCCCTTGGTTCAAAGCGGGATTGTTCGAATATTTTTTCAGAAAAGTACACTCCTCGTCCGACACACGGCAGCTATACATCCAGGCCGCGCGAATTTGTTTCGATTTTGTAATCACCCCTAAGTGTAAGACGCGTAATGGTAATCCTCGTATCGGCAAGCCTTTAATCTATGTCAGCCAACTGTTGTGTCTCAATCTGAGCCCGGGAGTGCGGCACCGCGGTTATTCGGAGAAGGAAAACTTATTCCAAGAAAACTTTTTTAGAAGAAAACGTTTTTTTGAGGAAATTTCAATGAATTTGTGGTCTCATGCAATGAACGAAAAATGTTTTTCGTGGAAGTTTTTTGGTGCAATTCCCGGAACAACGTAATTCAACGAAACTATGGGTTGATAAGAGGAAACCGGGGAAAAGGTGCTGGTTATAAGATGAAACCCGCTTGTAGTGATTTTTTCAGGGGCTTTGTCGTGATTGTCTAAAATCCTTTTTGAACGCCACCCGTGAAGCCTTCATGCTACAGGGGCCAAAGTCAATATAAAAAAAACAATTCGGCGTTTGAATTCAATAAATAGATTTACAGGTAAGTTCGAGGAAATCAATTATAATACCCACTCCCATAACGATTCCAGCTCATAATTCACTCAAATGCCCTATTTTCCGTTTTTTTTTTGTAATTAGACTTGTTGTCATCGTGTGAAGACATTTTCGAACACCTAACACTTATCTTGTGATAACATCACAAAAAAAAATAAGCACACAAAAATTAACAGCATCATACCGTTATCACCCAAAGGGATCGGTAATGCGTTAATTGAGTCTCACGGTCGATGTCTTTTGATGTTGGGTCGCCCTCAGGGACCTCTTTTCGGCTTTTAATCTAGAATGCCGCGAAAGGTCATTTTTTTCGCGAGATAACTAGGCCCGTTCAACATCAATAGCACGCCGGCATAAAATGATAGAAGTTGACAAAATATATGTTTTTTGGGTCAGAGATATTTGTGATTCCTTTTTCTGGAGATTTTACGGCCGATATTGATGATGAAATACCGTGACGATTCCCAACAGTGTGCACCCCATGTGGTCATAAAAATACTATCGGAAATAGCAATAAATTCCGAATTTTTTTATTGAAGTCAAAAGAAGGTTTCCACTTTTTAGGTGAAATCATCTTATCGTAAGACTCTTACGTGTGGGACTGTATTTATGGAATCCATGATTTTGACGTGTAAAAATTCTCGCGGCCAAAATAAATTTCAAGTTTTGAAACTAAAACAGTCATATCTCAGACATATCTGATTTTAACTAACAAATCGGAATTTAAAAAACAATCTGGCATCTTTACCGGTTAAGGCGCTATAGAGCAACACATTTTGAATTGTTTGCTGTTTTTAACTTATTACAGATACTACATCAGACATGGCGGTGGTGTCCCGGGAGGGTTCCCATCTTATAAAGAAACATCGCGAACAAAAGGAACGGCGGCGTGCCCAACACAAGGATTGGGAATTGGCCGGTAGTAAAATGGGCAACGCAATTGGCATCCCGAAAGAAGAAGAGCCTGAAGAAGAGGAGGAAGAAGACGGAGATTTCAAGAAAAACTCACAATTTAAGAGTCACATGGACAAGCAAAAAAACGCCTCGAGTCATTTTGCGCGCTCAAAATCAATAAAACAACAGCGCGAATTTTTGCCCATTTATGCTTCGCGCGCCGAATTACTGCGCCTGATTAGAGAAAACTCGGTCGTGATTATTGTCGGTGAAACCGGATCTGGTAAAACGACTCAATTAGTACAGTTAGGGTGTATTTGCTAGAAGCTAACTATTAAAAGTGTATAATACATTCTGAATTTCTCCTTGTTTCATATTTTTTTTTAAAGAAAGAATCATTTCAGAAAACATTTTTTAGAAAACATTTTGGAGGAAACATTTTGTATAAAACATTTTAGAAAATATTTTGTAGAAAACATTTTGGAGGAAACATTTCGTAGAAAACATTATGGAGGAAACATTTTGTAGAAAACAATTTTTGGAAATATTCTAGAGAAATTTTTTTTATTTTTATTTTTAGGGAACATTTTCCAGGGCAAATTTTTAAGCGAACATTTTTTGTGAAATATTTTTTAGGAAATAATTTTTTAAGAGATATTTTTAGAAAAATTTTCCCAGAAATTTATTTCGCAAAAGTTTTCCCAAAAAATAATTCACACAAGTCTTTTCAAGAAATTTATTTCAAAAAAGTTTTCCACAAAATTTATTTCACAAAAGTTTTTCCACCAAATTTATTTCACAAAAGTTTTCCCAGGAAATTTATTTTAAAACTTTATTTTTCGGAACATATATTTTTTCCTGAATTTTGTGTCTTTTTAAAGAATTGTTCCTGTTAAAGTAATTTCACCCTAAATAAAGTACCTTCACGAGGATGGATTTTCTTCTCGTGGAATGATCGGGTGTACTCAACCTCGTCGTGTAGCAGCTATGAGCGTTGCTAAACGAGTGTCCGAAGAAGTCGGTGTGGAACTGGGCGAAGAAGTTGGTTATGCTATTCGATTTGAAGATTGCACGTCAAAGAAAACGATTATTAAATATATGACGGACGGTATTTTACTTCGAGAAACCTTAAGAGAGTCGGATATTGATCACTATTCATGTATTGTTATGGACGAGGCGCACGAAAGATCACTCAATACAGGAACGCTTTATGGACAATAAAGTTTGTTTTTATCATATTAATAATAATGATATTATAAGGTCTGAGATTCGGTCTTTTTTGCGTGGAAATCATGGCTTTTTGGTTATAAGGTCTAGTCAGTTTTTTGCACTAAGTTCAAGTCAGTTTTTTGCACTAAGTTCAAGTCAGTTTTTTGAGAAGCATGCTTTTTCGAAAAAAAAATCTTTAAAATCATTTCTTTTTATGCTTTTTTGGATGAAGACCTCCTCCCCCCTCCCCCCAGCTCGCATATTTTTTTTATATAAAATCATGTCTTTTTGAACTTTTTCTCAGCACTAAGGTCTTATTATGGGAAAAAATTCTGACGGTAATAAGGTCAAGTCAGTTTTTCAAAGTGCATTAAGTTCAAGTAATTTTTTTTTGTCTTAAACTTATAACTAGAGCCCCTGTAATTAAATTAAATACAATTCAAAACGCGATAAATAGACGTTTTATTCGGTATTTTACGTGACATTGTGGGGCGTCGAAACGATTTGAAACTGATTGTAACATCTGCTACAATGGATGCAAATAAATTTTCAGATTTTTTCGGCGGGGTTCCAATTTATAATATACCGGGTCGAACATTCCCGGTCGATGTCATGTGGGCCAAAACAACGGTCGAAGATTATGTTGAGGCCTCCGTCAAACAAGCTTTACAGATTCACTTGACGCCTAACGAGGGTGACATGTTAATTTTTATGCCGGGTCAAGAGGCCATTGAGGTCACTTGCGATGAAATTCGCACCCGGTTGGATGAGGTTGAGGACGCACCTGCACTCGCCATTTTGCCCATTTATTCTCAGCTGCCTTCCGATTTACAATCGAAAATTTTTGAAAAGGCACCAGATTCTTGCCGAAAGGTACGCTGAATTAATATGTGTTACTGGGGTGGTTATAAGGTTTGATAAGTGACCCAAAGGTCGTATGTTTTTTGCACTTGCTATTTTTACCCTTGACCTTGTAACCTCTGTGGGTACATAACCCTCAATTATCTTTATTATATGAGACTCATATTATGAGTTATTTTATGAGTCATTTATGGCCCGATACAAAAACCATAATAGTTCAGATTTAATAGTTGGTAAGAATCCGCCAAATTGGCCACACATTATGTAAATCTTACGTTCAAAATGAAACTTTAATCTCCATAAGGTTGAATCGTGTTATGATACTAGTAGTTACAAATGTAGTAAGTTCTAACCTGTAGAGGGTAGAAGGATTTTGAGCGCCGTTTTTGGTGCAGCATTCTGAGATAATATTATGTGACGTAAATAAATTATTACAGTCCTCATCCCCGAAACGAGTGGTTTTCTTTGACAAAAACCACACATTTCGGGGACATCAGTGATTTTCAACGTTAAAAATCTTCATTATTACATATTTTTGCTTTTAAAATTACTTTCGATATCACTTAAAGTATAGTCATGGACGTTTACCTTGTCGGTTTTTTTTTGTGCATAAATTCTCTCATAATAATCTGAAAAAACCACCCGTTTCGGGGACGAGGACTGTACGTTTCCCAAACACTAAATGTTGCCTTTTTTCAAATTTAATTATAAAATAATTGTTTCAATTGGTTCGAACTTTGAAGTTGGAATTTCTAATCAGAGGTTGGCACATTCGTTTTTTCCTACTCGACCCGTATCAGTATTGCGCGGGAAAACACGGGTCATACCCGAGCATAAAAAAGAGGGTTGAGTTAAAAAAATGGATCATACCAGAGCTCGGTTCAAACTCGGGTCAAAACCGCGTACCCGAGGTCGGTTTTTAACGTGTCGGTAAAAAATAATCTATAATGGGACGATTGGCTCATTATAAAGCCCCCAATAATAACCAGTCGTTGGGGCCACTTTTCGACGCCCAAAAGATATGAAAAAAATTACAAACAAGCCAGTTTTTTTAAAGTTTGACCTTATAACCCCCTGTATTTCTATACGATTAATCGTATTACAGTATGATATACCGGTATACTACGGTAAGACGATTATTTTAGTGTGTTGTGGCTACGAATATTGCCGAGACTTCGTTGACCTTAGATGGAATCCAATATGTTATTGATGCTGGATATTGCAAGTTGAAAGTTTTTAACCCTAAGATTGGTATGGACTCGTTACAGGTCTATCCGATTTCACAAGCAAATGCTAACCAACGATCCGGTCGTGCTGGCCGAACGGGTCCTGGAACTGCATTCAGGTAAACTTTCGAAAGTTTGCATAGACCTCTAAAGTTTTTTTTTGTGCAAACCTATTTTCAAAATGTGTCCATAAATATTAACTTATTTAAACCTTCATTTAATCAGCATTTTTGGTCCGCTGTAAGGTCGTATATAGGGACCCGCTTTTTAACACAGAATTTTTTTAACACACTATTTTAAAACAAATTTTTTAACAAATGTTAACAATATTTTTTCACGCGGAATTCTTGTAGCCTATAAGTTACAGGTGATTTATTTTTTAATATGAATGTTTTCAACACCAAAATTCTTCTCGAAGACTTATTTTTTAACACGAAACTTATTTTTAACTCAAAACTTATTTTTAACACAAAACTTTTTAACACGGGATTCTTCTCAGGTGATTTTTTACACCAATTTTTTTACACTTAACTTGTTTTGTTGGGTGATTTATTTTTTTACACGGAATTTTTTCGTGATTTATTTTAGCACGGATATTAAGAAAAAACGTGTTAAAAAGTTTCATGTTTAAAAATATCTTGTTAAATAAGTTTATCCCCATATTATATAAGGTTATCCCAATATTATATGGGCCATATAAAATCATATTTACCATATTTGTTTTTTACAATAAGGTCAAATAGTATTTCATAGGGTGTTGAAACAAAGTCATGTCTTTTCACTTTTTTCACTCTTTTTTTTTGGGCGAAAAAAGTCTTCGAAATTTTTTAACCAAATAGTGTCTCATACATGCTAAGGTTTTGTGGACCAAAGAAAATTAAAATGTCCGTTAAACAAAGTTATTTTCAGGCTGTATACATTATCACAATACAAAAATGAGATGTTAACGATGACTGTTCCGGAAATTCAACGAACCAATTTGTCGAATGTTGTTTTACTCTTAAAGTCCCTAAACGTCGACGACCTTTTGAGTTTTCACTTCATGGATCCGCCACCCCAAGACAATATGCTTAATTCAATGTACTCGCTCTGGATTTTGAATGCATTGGATAATACCGGAAAGTTAACCGATAAGGGTCGCCTCATGGTCGAATTTCCCATGGACCCCGCTATGTCGAAAATGTTGATCACATCATGCGATATGGGCTGCTCTGAGGAAATGTTGGTTATTGTGTCAATGCTGTCAGTGCCCACAATTTTTTTCCGCCCGCGGGGCCGTGAGGAGGATGCAGGTAGGCAATATTTTCAATTTTTAAAGATTTTCTCAACTTTCAATTTCTTATCGCCGGGATAACAGAGAACTTTTGGATCTCAAAATATGGGAAAAAATCCAACAAAAAAAAAATCAAAAAATTCAACAAAAAAAAAATAATCAAAAAATTCATTCATTCAAAAAAAATATTTACTGGTGAAATGATGAGATTATTTTTAATATTACCTTTTCCGCAATTACACAGTGGCCGGGCACAAAAATAATATTGTGTGGGGTTAAACCCATTCATTTTTGAACACAAAAAAGTTCGAAAAAAACACATTAACTTAAGATGCCATGAGGGAAAAATTCAACGTGCCCGAAAGTGACCACATGACGTACCTGAACGTATACAAACAATGGAAAACGCACAAATATTCTGACAGTTGGTGTGCCAAACATTTTATTCATGCGAAGGCGATGCGTAAGGTGCGTGAGGTTCGCGCCCAGCTAAAAGAAATTATGGATTCACAAAAATGTAAAATGGTTTCTTGTGGCAACAACTGGGACATTATTCGTAAATGTATTTGTGCTGCGTATTTTCATGCTGCTGCTAAATTAAAAGGTAATTATCCTGGACGAAGTGGTTGTAACGGCAAACTTTGGCCCAGAAAGAACTGCAAAATATATAAAGTTCAAAGTTTAGGTCTTCAATTTATTTTACAAGGGGATAGGTTCGAAGGTCAGCCATTTTAAGTCAATTTTTTGCACTAAGGTCAAGTCAGTTTTTTTGCACTAAGGCAAAGTCAGTTGTTGGGATTTTTTTAATTATGTCTTTTTAAGCTTTTTTGGAAGACCTTGTTAGGCATACTTCTTAACTACAGGGGGATCTGATTATAAGGTCAAGTCATATTTTTTGCACTAAGGTCAAGTCATTTTTTTCTTGCACTAAGGTCAAGTCAATTTTTTGTGAAACATGTTTTTTGGGAAAAAATCCTTGAAATCATGTCTTTTTACGTTATTTTTTGGATGAAGACCTCCCCCCGCTGGCACATTTTTTTTTTATAGAAATCATGTCTGTTTACACTTTTTTTTAACGTACGTGAAAAAAGCGACCTAAAAAAATATTTAAGGTCTGTCTGAATATGTAAACATTCGTACCGGTATGCCGTGTCATCTTCATCCGACAAGTGCCTTATACGGCATGGGCTGGGCCTCGGACTATGTCGTTTATCATGAGCTTGTCATGACGTCAAAAGAGTTCATGCATGTAGCGACTGCCGTTGATGGCGAATGGCTGGCCGAGCTCGGCCCCATGTTCTACTCGATCAAAAAGAGCGCCAAAACGCGCAAAGAAGTAGCGAGCAAGACGGTGACGGCGCTCGAAGAGATGGAGGCGCAAATGGTGCGCGACAAGGAGATAATGGACGAGCGCAAAATCACCGAAGACCACAAGANCTCAAAATATGGGAAAAAATCTAACAAAAAAAAATCAAAAAATTCAACAAAAAAAAAATAATCAAAAAATTCAAAAAATTCAAAAAAAATTCTAAATTTTATTTTTTTCAAAAAAAAAATAATGATAATTGTAATTTTTTTTTTTTGGTTTCAAACAAAAAAAAAATCTAATTTTTTTGTTGTTTTCAAAAAAAAAATATTTACTGGTGAAATGATTAGATTATTTTTAATATTACCTTTTCCGCAATTACACAGTGGCCGGGCACAAAAATAATATTGTGCGGGGTTAAACCCATTCATTTTTGAACACAAAAAAGTTCGAAAAAACACACATTAACTTAAGATGCCATGAGGGAAAAATTCAATGTGCCCGAAAGTGACCACATGACGTACCTAAACGTATACAAACAATGGAAAACGCACAAATATTCTGACAGTTGGTGTGCCAAACATTTTATTCATGCGAAGGCGATGCGTAAGGTGCGTGAGGTTCGCGCCCAGCTAAAAGAAATTATGGATTCACAAAAATGTAAAATGGTTTCTTGTGGCAACAACTGGGACATTATTCGTAAATGTATTTGTGCTGCGTATTTTCATGCTGCTGCTAAATTAAAAGGTAATTATCCTGGACGAAATGGCTGTAACGTCAAACTTTGGCCCATAGAAAGAACTGCAAAACATGTAAAGTTCAAAGTTTAGGTCTTCAATTTATTTTTTGCACTAAGGTCAAGTCAGTTTTTTTGCACTAAGACAAAGTCAGTTGTTGGGATTTTTTTTTTTAATCATGTCTTTTTAATTAAGCTTTTTTGGAAGACCTTGTTAGGTTTACACTTCTTAACTACAGGGGATCTGGTTATAAGGTCAAGTCATATTTTTTGCACTAAGGTCAAGTCATTTTTTTCTTGCACTAAGGTCAAGTAAATTTTTTGTGAAACATGTTTTTTGGGAAAAAGTCTTTGAAATCATGTCTTTTTACGTTTTTTTTTGGATGAAGACCTCCCCCCGCTGGCACATTTTTTCTATAGAAATCATGCCTGTTTACACTTTTTTTTGTTAACGTACGTGAAAAAAGCGACCTAAGAAAAATATTTAAGGTCTTTCTGAATATGTAAACATTCGTACCGGTATGCCGTGCCATCTTCATCCGACAAGTGCCTTATACGGCATGGGCTGGGCCTCGGACTATGTCGTTTATCATGAGCTGGTCATGACGTCAAAAGAGTTCATGCATGTAGCGACTGCCGTTGATGGCGAATGGCTGGCCGAGCTCGGCCCCATGTTCTACTCGATCAAAAAGAGCGCCAAAACGCGCAAAGAAGTAGCGAGCAAGACGGTGACGGCGCTCGAAGAGATGGAGGCGCAAATGGTGCGCGACAAGGAGATAATGGACGAGCGCAAAATCACCGAAGACCACAAGAAACCTTCGGCCACATCGGTCAGGATAGCCATGCCGGGCGCGCCGACCCCGCGTCGTGAGCAGCGCGCACAAACCGAGCCAATCAAACGCACCGCCTCACCTCTTACGCGCATTGAAGAGTTTCGCAAGTCAAAACAAGCAAAAACGCCACAAGGACGCCCAAAAACACCGAGATTTGGCATTTAATATATAAAGTTATTCGTATATATTTATTCTTTCTTGTGTGACTATAAAGCGCAATTTTTGGGGCCGTTTCGAATAATGATCAATCGAAAAAAAGTAATTATCTAGTTTTGAACGAATTTATGTGCTTTCGAATCTGTGTTTGTGTTTTTTTTTCAAAGGAACCGCGCGCCGCTATTGAAAGGGCGACTTATTGAAATAGTAAAACTTATATGTAAGACGTTTTGGCCGATCCTCCAGGTATAATTTAGAATTGTTCAAGAGGTTGGACTAAATATCAATGATTATCATATGATTACATTATGCCTTACGATAATTTTTACCAATTCAATTGATGTCTGAAAATAAACGGGATTTTTGGATGAAAAATTTATCTGCGCTTATAGCCAGAGGTTGTCTAAGGAGGTGTAGTTTTAGCCTTGAGAAGGGCTCTTTTATTTTATTATGTATCAATTACAGGAAACTACCCTTTCATAAAATTGTTTTAAAAAGGTTCTGTGTAACAAATGACATTGGATCATTTGTGAGAAGGGTTTTAATGGATAAGGTACGATGGAGCAACATATCCCTATAGTAACATTCCTTTAACATTACAAATACTGGGATTTGAAGGTCAGTTAGGCCAAGTTCAATTTCTTCTATCTCACAAATGAATCGGTGCCTGTAAAAACGTATCTTATACCTTATCATCTTTTCAACTTTGAGCGAAAATCAAAGAAAGGATAAAATTCAAAATAATGTATCCAATGAATTCACTGCCCTGTTGTGGATACACCCTGTATGTCATGGATTTTTTTTTTTGGTCAAATGAAAAACCTCAAAAATGAGAAGCATCAAAGATAAGTACAGCGGGGTTGGTTGTACGGTAAGCCATTTGGACCGTTATAAGGTCAAGACAGTTTTTTTTTTGCACTAAGGTCGAGTCACTTTTTTTTTCACTAAGGTTAAGTGATTTTTTTGAGAAGCATGTTTTTTGGGAACAAAATCTTTAAAATCATGTCTTTTTAACGATTTGTTTTTTGGATGAAGACCAAATTTTTTTTATATTACAGTAGTCTAAAATCAAGACTCTTAAGTCTTATGTTTTTTATTTCATGTTTTACTACCACCACAAATTGATCCTTCTCTTACATTAAATGTTTTTGCTCGATGTTTGAGTTTATTTTGATTTTGCAAAATATTTCTGACGTTTTTCGTAAAAACCATTTGTCTCTAACAAGGATGATTATTGAAAGAATTTTCTTGAGTTGAATTAACTTCAGAATGATTGAGTTGCTTTTACTTCTTGGCGTCTCGGGATTCGACGGATTTCAAGATGTAAAAAATATCATCACCGACGATCCGCCAGATTCGGACCGGGCCAAAATGGGCCAGTACCAATTTGAATTTCACAGTATGGTGAATAAGACGTTTTCAGTCGGCTTCTCTTGGAATCAATTTAGGGTATGGTATTTTACTATTACTGGTCCAATGTACATTAGGTAATCACTAGGG
>SCLG01000051.1:739740-752421 GCA_004367875.1 Oikopleura albicans
GTTTTTTTTTTTGTAATTTGTTAATATGATATGCTTGATATCACACATAACACATATACATACACATACATGTATTATTGGAAATTATCACATTTTACTTTGAAATTTGAAATAAATCTAGAGAAAAGGGCCTAAATTGACGTAACTTAACAGTTTTGTCAATTTTGGACAAAAAAGCCTAAATTGGCGTAACTTAACAGTTTTGAAAAAGTTTTCCAGCACTTCCGCCTACGCACTACCCATCTAACTTAACAAAATGGGCGTAACTTAACAAAAATCACGTAACTTAACACCTTTTTTTTCCAAAAGTTTTGTTAAGTTACGTAGACAGGTGGTGTAGATTAAAGAATACGCCTTTTTTCTTCAAACACTTAATTACAATATCAATCACTTAAATAAGCCATTATACAACACAAATATCAAAAAACTTTGATATATAATTTGTAATTAAAAAAAATTCTCGGCGAAAAGCGTCCGAAAAAGGGTAATCGACCGACCAAACTCAAAAAACGGCACCGTCCGATAAATAATGAAAACGTTTTTTTCGCTCAAAAAGCGTCCGATAAATGAGCATCGTCCGATAAATGAGCGTCCGACAAATGGTGAAGGACTGTACTTACCATGCCCTCCCTATTAAACCAACTTAGACATCCAACCACAATATATTTTAATCTACGAAATGGATCTGGAAAGTATTCGCCAGATTGAGAATTATAAAGCTCGACGTCCACAAGTTCCATGTCAAGTGTATACAATTACATATTCAAAGTCCATCGATGAGCAGCAATTTTTGACAACCTCAAAGGGTGGTGGACGAATTGGTAGAATCCGAATTTTTTTTTTTCGACCAATTCAGGATTTCGCCGATTTTGGATTCTATCAATTCCGGATTCTACTAATTTGGCCACCATACCTCAAAGAAAGAAATTTCCGCTTTTGAAAGTATGATTGAAAACAAGGACAGCATGGTCAAAGATTTATCCAGAGAACAAGTCGAAAATGACGATTATAGATTGGGATTTCGAAACAAAGGTTTTGCATATTTTGGCTTCCACAGTGAATAGTCTATTCTTATTGCCCGTCTCCACTAACCTTTTCTACCCTAATTTTATTTTGTCGAAAAAGTAGAATAAGGGTTTTTGTCCTTTATACATCCGGCAAACAATTTTAGTTTCAGTTTGAAAATCTCAACTTTTTTAAGATTATTTTATTTTGCGAATAACAAAAAAGTGTTCACATTCAAGTTTATTTTTTGGAAAAAAAACATGTTTTTTGCGTGATAATAAAATCAAGTATATTATATATACTGTATATATGACGGTTCAGCAGGTTAGAATATTAAAGAAAAATCAATTAAATAATGTGTTAATTTTTGATTATTTAAAAATATTTCTATTTTTTTTATGGCTTTTAGCAGTTTCAAGCTTCAAGCCAGTTCTTTTTTCAGAAGCATGTTTTTGGTAAAAAATTTTAATATCATGTCTTTTTACGCTTTTTATGACTTTATTTCATACCCCCATGTAATTATTATTAATTTTTGAGAGATTATCAGGTCTTTTGACTACCGACCAGAGCCAGTACAAAAGGAATCCCAACTAAAGTAAATGGCGGTCGATTATAGTGGATACTCGTGAGTTTAAATCGGAATTACCGGGAATGCTTCATCGAAAGCATCTCCGCATCGAGCCGGCTATGTTAGAAATCGGCGATTATGTTTTGTCGCCGGAAATTTGCGTCGAGCGAAAATCCCTACTTGATTTGATTGGCTCGATTTCATCTGGTCGACTATTTACCCAACTGACCCAAATGTCACGGCATTATTCGAAACCTATGTTGCTTATAGAGTTTGAGGAGGGAAAGCCATTTGCACTGCGGGGCATTCATGTAAAAACGTACCAAATTAAAGAGTTGATGGAAAAATTAATGTTAACGATTTTACACTTTCCAAAAGTGCGACTGATTTGGTCGCCAACTCCTTTGGACACAGTTGAGGTGATTAACTACATGGATATCTGGTTATAAGGTCAGATATTTGAGTCCAGTCAAATTTTTGTTTTTAGTGCTTCAGTCACAAATTCATGTTTTTTATTTTATTTATGTTTTCAATCAACCGGAGAGATGTAGTCCCCATCTACACTCCTAGTGCACCTATTTTGTCAGAAACCCCGATAGTGCACTTATCTTATCAATTTTTCCACAATTATTCTCCAGAAATATTTTTTTTGTATTTTATTGTATATGAAGATCTAACACAATCATGACGTATTTTCGTTTTTTCGGTATTTTTTTTTTTCAAATTAAACGAAGGATTTCCGGAATTTTTCTAGAGAAAGATTTATTTCCAGAGACACTTGATAAAATTATGATGATTTTGAAGGTTTATGTGCTGGATAATAAGGTCAAATTAAATCTCTGGGTGTTAATTATTTTTTCTATTGAATTCATGTCTTTTTGAAGTTTGTTTTTTGTTGGGGAGAAGACGTCCCCCCGTTGGCACATTTTATCTATAAAATCATGTCTTTTTGAACCTATTTTCAGATGATTATAACTTATAAGGTCTTAGGGTCTTCTGAAAATGCATTTATGGTCTTATGGCATTTTCAAGACCTTATAACCAAGTTATTGATTAACTCTGACGTTATAAGTATCTTTCACGTTTAATTTTTACTCACCCTAAATATAGCACTTATATACTCCACGTTGAAAGAACAATCTGATGATCCGAACGTTGAAGAGGCGTTGGCACACGAATCCGGTGCTAACGATCTTCAAAATTATTATAACTCCCAGCAGCTTGACGTTCTATTAACGCTGCCCGGCATCGACACCAAGAATCTTTACAGACTGTTAAACCGATTTAAATGTTTGGCGGACATATGTAAGTCAAGTGAATCAGAATTATCGAAAATACTCGACTCTCCCCAAAATGGAAAGCTACTGTACCAATTTCTCCACAAAAAACATAGTACGGCGGACACTAGTTTGAAAAAGAAACAAAAGATGGGCGCTTATCAACAATATAAAGCGAATAAAGTGAAAAAATAATGGACAATGGCATATTTGTATATTTATGTGATACNTACCGAAGATGGATCATGTTCTTATTGTGGAAACGGATATTGCTGTAACGAAAAGGCGCACTTGGACAGTTATTGTTCACAGGAGTTGATAGACGTAGCTTGGAATACAAACAACTTGACATACGATAGACATTTGGAACATGCTTGCATTTATAATTCAGGTTTGAAAAATTTCTCTGTCCTTTTTTTCGGAAGATTTCCAATCCTTTTTTCGAAATTTTGAAATTCCATTCAATAAAAAAAAATTCGACTATAACTTTAAACCAAGTTTTTTTCTTCTTTTCAAATCTCCTATGCCGCCTGTTTCTTCTAGAAAACATTTTTCGTCTTAGCCCTGTGTCCGCACTCTATTGAGAAAAAAGTGTGCGGACATAGATATAACGGGTAAGAAATATAAATATGAACCAGTTGAGAGAAAAAAAAAACAATTTGAAATTAATTGCTTGCTTTGTGCACTGAATTGGTGTGTGGGCCGAATCAAGTCACGAAGCGGCGGGAATATTACGTAATCGCCACACACAAACACGTCGCGTGTCGAGCCTTGGCCAATAGAAAAGCAATTGATCCTGACGTCGATCTTAAAGCATGTTTCTTTCGCCCAAACTCGTAATTTCTTCTCGATTTCCTCGGGATTTTGTCGAATTATCCCGGCATTTTGGCAGTCCGTTGTCCATTTTGTTTTTCTTTCCTTTCCGCTTGGAAGACATTTGACTTAAATGCTAGTTGGGCCACAGAGCCTATCTTCTCGATTTCCTCGGGATTTTGTCGAATTATCCCGGAATTTTGGCAGTCCGTTGTCCATTTTGTTTTTCTTTCCTTTCCGCTTGGAAGACATTTGACTGAGACGCTAGTTGGGCCACATCGTCGTCAACACTCAGGCTGTTTTCTGTGTTACCCGAAAGGCCTACACAGCTCGAGATAAATGTTGATTTGCTTTTCACACGAAATTACGCTCATGTCAGCTTCAAGTCGAAACCTATCGTAGAAATACAAATTAAATATGTGATTTATTGTCAGTCGTTCTTCTTTAGTCAATGTATTTTAAAGCGGGCTCAGCTCATGCATAATGATCACAGAATTACTCCGAGTCCAAATATACAAAAAAAACAGTCTCAAATGTTGCTTTCATAAGATTTTTATGTTAGGATCTTGAGTCCCGGGAATCAAAATAATTTTCCTTTGTTGATTATTTATCTTTATTTATCTTTTTTCCCATCTTTCCTCCCATCTGCATATTTTTACTTTGTCTATTAATAACTTTTTTTGCGGTCTATTCTTTTTGTAGACAGCTGTGAGAAACTTTTTTGTTCTCGCTCAAAAAAAAAGTCACCGCCAAAACGTAAGAAAAAAATGGAACAATGTGGGCGTTTAGCCCAAAGTTAAACTCATCCGTTACAGGGCGCATGTGAGGGCTCAAGAACCTGAGGCCAATAACAACTGTTTCTTTTCGCGTGCCTATTGGATAATTTTTTTTCGTCTTTCATACTAATTTTTAAGAGCCAATCAGGGCAAACGACATACAACGCCCTGTAACGGATGGTTTTTAGTAGCAAAAAAACGTTTAACTTTGGTAACGATTTGTATTAAAAATATCTGGAATAAACTATTCAAATATATTATATTATTATTCATAAATTATTTATGAATGGAGTTAAATGAGATTATTTACGGGAATAAAGAGAGATGAACCCCCCAAAATCCCTATTGACGATGAGCTCAAAATTGTCTTACGAGCTATTGAGCTTCGACTTACCAAAAAGTATTTTGCACGCGATGCTCTGAAAGAATATTTTGTCAAAAAAAACTTGGATTTAAAATGGCTTCGTGTTATTTCGCAACGGATTCGCCGGGGGATTAAAAAGTTGGAGAACGGGCCGGTGCACCGTAAATATGGTAACAAGGCCATCACACCCCAAGTAAGGAGAATCTACAAAGATTGTCACCCAAAAATAAAAGCTAAAAGGGCAAAACTGGAAAAAGCAACTTCCGCAATTCTAAAATATAAAAAACAATTCAAGTTATGTTACACAAAAATTGAACAAAACGCCCTAAATCGACCGAAAATCCTTGTAAACCAGGGTTAATCGAAAATTGCTAAAACACGGGTCTAGTCATATATTATTCCTTTACATTCTTAATTCTTGCTTTCATGAAATAATGAGTTTATAAGGGTTAAATCGACTCGCTGAAACGAATTAGTTTGTAAAATTCTAATGTTCTAAAATTATTGGCTACTTCCAGGACAAGCCTATGCTGTCACGGTTTGCATAATGTAAATGTTGAGCGTATCTGGACTAGGAGAGCAATTTCGGGACCCTTGTACATAATTTTTGCATGGCTTCAATGGCCTACGAATTAATATGATACAGTCCTTGATTCCATAAGGGGCGCTATTACGGCCGTTTACCCCATAACGGACGCTTTTTTCGAGAACCGAAAACGGCCGTTATGGAATCAAGGACTGTACTTGAGAAGTTATTTGTAACATAAAATCAGCCAAAATTACTGCCTTTAAAATTGACGTCCTACAAAGTTGCGGAACTTTTGAATTGTAGTCAAAGAACGGCTAATAGTTACCTAAGGTAGTTTTTGTGTTAGGTTGAACCTACCGTGATATGCTTCCTAGTAGGAGGATTTCCGAGTAGACACAAACTTGTCAAAATGCACGAATCAAAAGAGTTTCTTGTTTCCTCTAAATGCCCGTGGCCGAATGTGGCCGAATGCACAAATCCTTCCTGCCCAGTTATCTAAACGAAATTAAATTGTATTAACACGTATTAAGCCAAACAGTTGTTTAACATGGTTTTGTGGTGTAATTTCAATTTTTTAACATAAAACGGTGTAACCTTAAACAAAAACCACCTTAAGGCATATCTGTGGCCCATGGCAAAGATGTCGGAAGATGCCTCTGTTAACGAAGAACAATTTTCATGGACGGGTCAAATTTGCAAAAGACATGCGGACATTTGGCATAAAACGATTTGGGTCAAGTTTTATAGTGGTGATTATTTGGGCAAGGGTTAAATAAATCATAAAACAAAATCCAAGAAAAAAAAGTTTTTTGTTAAGTGCTTTGTGTGTTACCAAAGTCCACTTTTGTCCCTTAATTTGATCTTTTTAGAACTTGTTTAGAAGAAATGCGTGCCTTAATTTGAATCTTTTGAATCTTATAATGAAAATTTCGAATTTTTAAATCAGCTGTAATTGTGGAGTGTTAAATAATAAAATTAACCCTTAAGACTGACGAAACTTTTATATCAGTGAGTGATGGGACGGATAGGCGTTTGGGTTTATATTGCGAACGAAATTCAGGGGAAAACGCCATGGTTCCTGAACCAATGTATTCAAACAAATACATGTTATGGGTAATTTTTAAAAAGTCGCCTATATTACCACATATTTAGCTAGTAGATTAAAAAAATATTTTATTCCAATAACTCTATCATAGTGAAAATACCTCATATTCGCGATCCTCGTCCTTTTCTTTGACACTAGCCTCGTATTCATCAACTTTCATCGACCGGCAATAATAACGTCTTCTCTGTTTTCGACCACTAAATAAATATTTCATAAATAGTAATATATAACAAACGCCATTGCTGATTATTGCATCTATTCCGGTTTTTTTGGCGAGAAGATAAATAGGTTTATATAGTTTCCTAACCAGTTATCTCAACACCAGTTATGTTAACAAATTTGAGTTATCTTAAAACTTTTCCGACCGCAATTTACAATTATCTATTTTCTTTAATTTGGAAGCGCCCTACCCAATTATCTTACCAAAATTCAATTACTTTTACACTTTTTGCGCCCTTTTCGTGTTAGATAACTGATTAGGTGGTGTATTTTGTTTATGTTTTAAGGTCGGGTTGACCGGAAACGGTATCGTTATGTGGAAACTCTTTGACGAGTCTAAAATATCAAAAAAAATGACGGAAAAAATTTACAAACAAGAAATTTTGGAACCGATGGTCCAACATCTGAAAAGCCTAGGTGTTTTAGAAACTTGTATTTACCAACAAGACAGTTTAAAAATATATATAATACATGACCTAGTCATTTGAAATAACAGTTTAAATTTGAAATAATAACACTTTCTTCTACCCCACCCCTAGGCATTATACACCAGGTGCGCCGTTATGTTTCACCCCGTTATGTTACAACTTTCCCCGTTCGTCCCGTTATGTTACAATTTGTACACAAAAAAACGCGTATTCAGCAATACTTTTGAGTTACGTAATCACTATTTTCCGTTATGTTACAATTTGTACAAAAAACAAACACGTATTGCGCATTATTTTCCCCGTTCGTCCCGTTATGTTACAATTTTTAATTTTTTCGGGGTTTTCCAGCGAAATTGCGTACGCACTACTGCGCCGTTATGTTACAATTTTCCGTTATGTTACACTTTTTTTGATTTGGTTTTGTAACATAACGGCGCACCTGGTGTATTTGAAAAAAAGTTTTAAACTTAAAAAAGATGGAGCGAGCAGTCATACAGCCAAAGGTAACATAACCTATTTGGACGATGTATTTGATGGACGTGTTATATCAAAAAAGACAAAACGGGGTATAGAATGGCCGGCTAAAAGTCCAGACTAAGGTTTTAATTTACTTTTTTAAATTAAATCACGTACCCGAAAATGAGAGTTCCATATTTTGGTATCTTTAGACGTTTGTTGATTCAATATGTCCCATTGTAAATGAATGAAATGTTCCAAGTTCCATAGATTTCTCGTATTTCGCCTGAATATATCATCAATATTATAAAACCTAAAATTCGATCTCAGTTTACTCGACAATTATATTTGGTCCGACCTAAAACGTTTTCTCAAGTTACAAGATATGCAGGAGCTGTATGACCAACATCATGGAAATCCCGTAAAACAAAAACAAGTTGTGGAGGGCCTTATTGAAGATTATTTTGAAATATATCACGATAAAGTACTGGGAAGCGTCCGAAAAAACCTCCAGCAACTTCCTAATAAGCTGGCCTATGTTGAAGATAAAGCTGGCGGGTACATTTTTGACAAAAAGTATAAAAAAACGCGTTATTTTCATCGGCCGTGGGATGAAAAGTATCAATTCGAATTTAACACAATTAAAAGTGTTGTTAATCTGGACACAGTTCGGAGATCCATGACAAGTTTTAACGCATAAATTATATTTGGTTAGAACAAATGACTTGACCTTATACTAAAAAGTGCAAAAAGACATGATTTTATAAAAAGGTGTAAAAAGATATGATTTCCATATACAAAAAAAGTGACTTGACCTTAGTGAAAAAAACTGACTTGACCTTAGAACAGTCACAACTTGAGACCTTATAACAAGAATTTTTGCAAGATAACTGTGCCCCCTATGTATAAGGTCTTGGTAACCCGTAGGGGGAAAATGCGTGTAAATAAACAAGTAAAAAAATCACAATAATTCGCAATAATTCAAAAAAAAAACTGGTCAAGCCAAGTTGTAGAACTCGTCAAACTACGTCGATCTAACTATTCAGAAATTGATTTGGACCACCAGGGCCCACTAGAGAGCTATTTGAAATCACCAACCTACGCAAAAAATAACACCGTCAATCGAATTTTCTCGGAAAGTTGAGAGGGTCAGCAATACCCGTTTTGCCCTACGGGGCGTCCATATGCCTTAAATCGACGAAAAAACCCAGTTGCATGTCTATTTACACGCACTTCCCCCTGTGAGTTAAGGTCAAGTCATTTTTTATAGAAATCATATCTTTTACCACTAACATACAGTCCTTACTATCAATACAGAGTTATTCCATGCCGTTCATTGAGAATCTGGATGACTTGGAAAAAAAAATTGCGCGAAAAAAACCATGCGATTTTACTTTCGAACCAATTTAAAAGCGACTCGCTATAGGTTGTTTTGGAGACATTCTTTCACAAAAAGCGTCCGGATTAGAATATACTACGGCGGTTCGAAACTCAATTCCATACCAATAAGAAATCCCAACTATGCGACAGGCATTTTCAAGTTTTCCGTTTCAGTTTGTACGCAACGCCTATGTCCCATATGACCAATGCAATTGATATTCAGAAGGGGACATAGGCGTTGTGAACAAACTGAAACGGAAAACTTAAAAATGCCTGTCGCATAGTTGTGATTTCTTATTGGTATGGAATTGAGTTTCGAACCGCCGTCGGATATTCTAATCCGGACGCTTTTTGTGAAAGAATGTCTCCAAAACAATTTTCGAGAATTAAATAAAAACGTATTGAAAGTAATGACTGTAGTAACCTTTTGAGCTCCACTTTTGGGCCAAAACAGTTTTTTTTTCGAAAAATTTCTCACCGGAGGTTACTATTTGAGTCGCCACTCCCATGTTCGGTTGCACAGTCGATTGAGGCTTAACACTTGCGAGAACTAAACACAAAATTGTTTGTAAGGTTACATTTTAAGGTTACATAACCGGAAATTCCGATTCGGAATTGTTAAATTGAATAATGCTGAAAACTTCTTTCTGCCCTTTTCGAGCACTAAAGAGAATTTTGCATCACAAAAAACGACAACAAAATCTACAACGAAATCTACAACAAAATCTACAACAAAATCTACAACAAAATCTACAACAAAATCTACAACAAAATCTACAACGAAATCTGCAACAAAATCAGCAACAATGTCTACAAACGAACCTATTTTTTCGTTGGATGCGTTTTACAGGCAGATTTTGTTGAACGCACGTGCGTATTTCCCAATATTGGTAACTGAGAGAGGCACACAAATATACCCTGGGGATTTGGATGCTCTAATTTCTGATGAGTGGATTTCGGATAATATCATAAATGGGTATATGGATCGGTTAAATGCCCAATGTGCTCGAGGCGAAACAGAAGCTCGTGTTCATGGTTTGAGCACTTTTGTTATGACAATTATGAGAGGACAAAACGACGCCCGTTCCATGATAAGGAAAGAATAAAAATTTTCCATCAATACTTTCTCAATACCGAGTTTTATAAAAATGAACCAGTTAAAACCCTAGTAGGCGATAATTAACAAAAATTATAAAATTGAATGAGAAATACATACGGTTTTTTGATGACGTCAATGATCTCAAGGGTTGTTCGTTTCTGATTTGCGGGAGATTAACGCCGATTTTGTCTTTTCCATGTCAAATCTTCGGTGAGAATCCGCAGTTCATATTGTTGAATTCGAACATGAATCGAATCTCACGAATAATACCACATTCGGAGAAAACATCAAATAGTACCTCGGCTTTGACTTTACGCTAAAATTATTTGTTAATATATTTAAAAAAAATATATAAATTTATTATAATATCGACCTTATAGTTGGTCAAATGTCCAGCCTTATAACCACCACTCCCTGTATCACAAAAGACTGGAAAATTTTTATTTTTTTTTTGCGCTCATTTTAGGGCAAATCCCATACCGTTGGACACACGGTACATACTGATACCGGTGCTTGTAGGGGGAAACCACTGGGTTATTGGATATGCTGATCGTGTTACTTTTCAAATTTTCTACATGAATTCGTTACGGGCTAGTACAGAAGCTGAAAAAAGGGGCGAACTTCGAAAAAGGGACTACGACACACTTGTTCTTATGCACCATCTAATGGCTATGATGCCTGTCGTGATGGGTTTCCCATATGTTGAAAATTGGTCAGGTCTGGCGTATCCGTACATCCCTAAACAGGACAACACAGTTGATTGCGGCCCGTTTACTTTGAAGGTAATTTTTTCCGTCTGATTACCCTCCTTCCTTAATCCAGTCAAAAACAGTTAAAATTGACAGATAGCTAACATGATTTTTGTCAAAAATTTGCGTCGAATTACCCTTTATCCATTTAACCCTTTGTCCACATTACACCTTATCTTTATAAAAGTGAATATGTTTTAGTATGCGCAGTGTATCGCCCATGGTAATTTTGGATTTAATTTTACTTCATCCGATGTTTCACGGTTTCGGCTCCAAATTGCTGGTTTCATTTTTCAAAAAAATTCTATTTGAGTATTTAACAAACGTGTTCAATTGCTGCTTCAAGTTCAAGATGCCTTTTCTCAGAGAAAGTTCCCAAATTGTTTTTTCTAAAAACTTGAGTTCTTTTCTATTTGAATACAGTCCTTACTCCCATTACGGGCGCTCCCATTAGGGTGGTTTATCCCATTACGGCCGCTTTTTTCGAGAACCGAAAACGGCCGTAATGGGAGTAAGGATTGTATTTTATTAACGAACGTGTTCAATTGCTGCTCAAAGTTCAAGATACCTTCGCCCAAATGACTAGTGTCAAAAAGTACGCGCGGTCTTTCAGAGAAAACATTTTTCGAAGAAAAATTTACATTTGAAAGTGCGCTTCAAATTAATGACATTCCATTTTCCCATTCGCTCAAAATTATTTTTTTTACAGAATGTTCCTCGAAAATGAGTGAAAAATAAGTAAAAACCTGTGATAAGCTTTGAAAGTTAATTCCAAGTTGTGCATTTTTGGTAAAAACTGAGACGTCTGCATCAGTTGATCGTATTCCGTGATCTGAAAATTCGCATAAAGAAATAGTTTTTCAATTAAAATTTTACTCCAAATAATTGTTAGGAGCAGAAACTTGGGTTAAAATGTCTGGGATTTCGAACGTTATAAGGTCTTATGGTCTTATAATCAGTGTTGGAATCGTTGGGGGAAATTTTTTGCCGAACGTGTCTGGAGCGTTGGGCGTTTGGAAAAATTCAAGCGCTGGCCAACGCTTATGTATGGGGTGTAAAAACAAGACGCCCCTTCGAAATGTTCTCTCTTTTTCTACTCATCAGTGTGGAAATTGTTGGGCGTTGGTTAAATTTTATTCCCAACGTGTTGAGAGCGTTGGGCGTTGAGAAAAATCCGAGAGTTGGGCGTTAGGAAAATTTGGAGCGTTGGCCAATTTTTCCAACACTGCTTATAAGGTCTAAAATCTTTAAAAAATCATGTCTTATTACGTTTTATGGCAGCGCGGTCTTTCCAAGAAAAGGTTTCTCAGAGAAATTTCCCGAATTAGTTTTTCCAAGAAAGTTTTTGAAAAAAAGTTTTTCGGGGAAAATTCAAACAAGCGACTTCATGTTTGTTTTCCTCCTGGTTTAATTACAAATTGTGTTTTTTCAGAGAAATTGTGTTTTTTCGAAAAAAAGTTTCTCAAGGAAAAGTCTTTCTTGGAAAACGTTTCTCGAAGAAAAAGTTTTTCAGGGAATCTTTTTTTGGTCGAAATGCATTATGGACCATAATTTATGGTCCTATGGTCATTTGCACCTTACCTTTTAACCGAGCAAACCAACCCCCTTAGATACTTGCCTTAAAGTTCAGGCTTCCTGTTAAAAAAGTTTTCTGTTAAAAAATAAAAGACTTACGGAAAAGTCACGGATAAAAACTATCGATTTGCGTTGCCCACTTTTGAATCAAACTTTTGGATTTCATTTCGCATAAATCATCATCTCCGATTTCAGTTTGTCTTTTTCTTCGTCTTTATCTCTCGAAATTGCGAAAAAAAAATTGCAACGTGACATTTGAATGAGTTCTTCAACGCTTAGTATTTGAAATTTGATCAAACCCCACTCTGATTGGCTCTCACGCGTTATGACGCTACGAT
>SCLG01000052.1:0-46847 GCA_004367875.1 Oikopleura albicans
AACATATCTCTAGAATAGTCCGATCTGACCAACTCAGGGTTTTGATTCTCAACATCATTCGAATTTATTTCTCAACGCGACAACTAGTAGAAATTTTTATAAAAACACACCCGTTTTAAATTTCTCTATTCTATCTTTTCATTGGCTGATATGGAGCGAGGGCGAGAGAGCGCATATGACGAGGCGGACAGCCAGCGAAATTCTGCTCATTCTACTACGCAAAATTCGGATGCACAAGACGACTACAATTTATCAAATTTCTTTTTCGAGAAAATAGATATTTCTACTGAGGATACAAGTTCACAGAGTTCAGAGGAGTTTCACTCAGCTTCAGAGATGGATCCGGCTCCAGATCGGGATATTCCAGTTAGCCACGCAAACTTGGCTCTGGACGCCCGGGATTTGGTAATCAACACAAAGTTACTTTCATTTCTTCGCTCAGAAGAATTCAAATTGAAGTACAAAAATGTGTCTGTGGTTCCTATTTCCACGTAAGTGAATAATTATTGTCACTAGCGTTCTGAAATAAAAATTCGATTAATATGTTTTATGGCAAAAACATAAATTCTGTCTGGAAGATTCCAATTAAAATAGGAGAATGGTTTATAATGGCCAAATTGCTTGGCATTATTGAAACCTCAACACTTTTTTTTGAGTCTTAAAAAATACACTATGGAAGTCTTATGCGTTAATTAAGATATTATTTGGCACGCTGAGCTCAGCGATTATGGTACACAGTGTTTAATTGGAAACTAGTCCCATTTGGGACCTTCTCTAAAATTAGTGTACTACATCATTATTGAACACGTACGATTGGGGTATGTTTCTCGATAAGTCACACTTTCTCGTTTGATTATAGCCAAAAAATCTGAGAAATCACGAATTTTCGCGTTATGTTGTTATGGTGATTAGTCATAATACTATGATCTTAAGTTAACTCAAATACTATGCTTCTATTATTCTTGAAGAATAGGGATCATAAATGTTTGGAACACCAACCAACGGAGTTTTTTCCTTTGTGAAAATTCTACTGAGACATGCGTTCTAGTAGTACATCAATGTTTAGCTTAACTATAGCAGTTTTCCCGTGTATTTAATCTACTTGTACTCTAAATTTAGTGTAGGGCGCCTTGCCCTAATTTCCGGAAACAAGTACACCAGACTCAACATTAAATAACCTCTTTAGGTCGGATGACACAAAAACTTCTGATTCGATGGTTATTTGGCTTAAAAACTCAGAAAAACCGGAAGGTCTTGGCCAACTTTTTGCTGATGGAGCGCAGAATTCAGAGCATATTATGGACTTTTTGAAAGATTTACTCTTTCAATCAATTCTGATGAAAGCCAAATTTCAAGTGCTACATCAAATTTACTCAGTTCCACTACTTATTCACAATGATGCTACGGTGAAAGATGTACAGGTGGCATTAACCTTCATAGCCAAGTAAGCTTATGCTCCGCTATCTTTAGGCTAGCTAGCTAATTTCATATTTTCTGCCAATCAGAAATGAAATTAGATAACTACGGTACTTTCAGCTGGAATGCTAGTCAGCTGTAATCCAATTCGTTGCATTATTAAAAGCTATCAGCTGTATTGAAAGGACTGAAAAAAGTATTACGCTTTTGGCATAGAATAAACTAATTAATTAGGCAACTATGCCCGCCAATGGAATGGCTAGTGATTGGAGCCCGCGAAAAACCGATGAAAAAGCGAGGATATGTTGTGGACGACAATCAAGCTTTTATGGCATTTGACTCTAATTTTCACGAAAATGGAGCCACTGATATCTGGGAACACATCAATAAGCTACCAAGTGTGGTTCGAAAGTTTCAATCGTTTGCTTCGAAAAACTTAAAACCAGCTTCAACTTTTAATAGAAGTAAGTCTTGGATTAAAACATATAAAATTCGCGTAAATTTATGTATTAATTTATGCCTAAATTTGTGGATTAACGAAGAATTCAGTGGGGTTTTTTCAAAAAACCATAATTAGTCATGGTTCGTATCAGTGGATACTCAAGTTGAAAAATTATTAGGATTGAGCGAATAAATTACACTATATATACCAGGACCTTAATGACCTCTATTGCCCTAATGGGGGAAATCATTAAAATTATTGTATGAAAATGTACTTTCGCTAAATTTTGAGAAGGGTCGTCATTCCTAATGACAGACTCAATACTTGAAAAAAGTGCAGCAAATCTAGCTAACTTTTCAATACAAACACCAGCGAGCTAGAAAAACGAGAAGAAACCATAATAGAGTCATTATCTATCCTGATAGGGAAAATGCGAAATTATTTTGAAAAATTGGGAAAACATTACATAACAATTTATACCTGGGTATTGACACGTTCCGCAAACACATTGTGAAAGGGGACATCACTAATTTTTGGGAACTTTTCTAAAAAGAAAAGTTATTATTTAAATATCAATATCCTACGGATAATATTATTAAGAAACCATAAATTTGTAGCCCAAAGATTTCAGTGATAAAAAAGGTTTTTTAATCACCATTGAGAAACTGTATACTTTACAAGCGAAAAAACCGCATTATGCGACTCACAGTGATAGTTGTTTGATACAATAATGTAAAATTAAAACAATCACTAATTTTGGGGAATAACCGGTTTTTCAAAAAACCGGTCACAAATATAATATACAAAAAACCTAGTGTCTAAGTACAGGGAAACATTGTTACGATCGATATATTTTCTCTTCAATATTTCAATCACGCGTTTTTTCAAAGATGTACGTATGCTTTTCTGCTCAATTTCCAATCTAGTAGTCTATGGTTCTATTTGAGGGAAAAATGGGTGTGGCTTCCAAGACTTCATAAAATTATTTTAGCCTTACACACACGATATCCATTCTGGAAGTTTGAACCATTTAAAAAACGGGAGGTGCTTACAGTAGACATCGTAACGGTCACACGAACGCAGATCTCAGAGTTTATTGGAAAAGATGCACCGGAAATGTCTAAACAATTTGGTGGAAAACCGGATGATTATTGGCAAAACGGAATGGTTCCAAAATTTGTCAATCAATTCGGAAACCTGGCTAACCTACCAGTAAACGTGGGATCCAAAAATAATGATACGGATATTCTTAATCGTCTGAGAGTCATGACGGGCTGGTTTGGCGAACTAGACAACATCCAAAAGTCGACACTTGACCCGGTAGTTTCAAACAGAGAGAAATTTCTTTGGTTACTCAACTTCCGAGAAATCACACTGATCTCAGCGATGGAAGTACTGTTCAATTGGAAAGGCCGGTCAACGAGTGATGAAAAATGGAACATTGATCATTTCGTCGATCGAATTTTAGAACAAACGGTTTATAAAGTCTTGACAATTCTTTTCGACTCAGGTGAATCTGAAAATCAACCTACCCTTTACTATCAGACGCTGAATGCAATGGTTGATGTTAGTGATGAGGCGGTCACCGTTAACGACTTAATTGCCCATAAGTTTGGATCGGTCTTACCCATTTTCAAATCAAATGGTATTGCTAAATTGGCTAAAGAAATGTTTGGTGCAGCAAACACAGAAAAACACTTGTTCTTTCTTCAAAACATGCCAATGACTAGAGAACAAATTTTGGTGGTATCCAGAATGAAAGCCACAGTTATCAACCAAATAAATTTGATGTTTGATAACCCAAAATCAATGGTGCAAAGGCTACCATCAATATTGCTCATTGATAATTTTGCGGACTCGGAGTTCTATGACCAAGCAATTGGAGGAGCTGACATCAAAATAGCCAATGATTTCAGGGAAAAAATTGAGCAGATGAAGCGGACCGAAATACTGGTTGCAGATGAAGTATTCAAACTGCTAGGTGAATACAAAAAGTGTATTGCATCACAGAAATCAGTGAACAAAATTACTGCCGAAATTAAAGAAATCTTACAATTGAAATCGGACGCAGATGGGGCGTTGGTGGTGCGTGCGCCGTTCATGTCGGCACAGGTGTTCAATAAAGTGGCAGAAAGACTAACTCAATTTTATGGGCTACCTGTCACATATCATGGAGACCTTTCAACGTTTGAGGGGAATGGCACAATTCACACGGTGTCAATGAGACCACTTGAAGTTCAGCTCAACTTGTTACACCCAAATACAATCTCAAACGTATCACACTCGCTATTAGAACATGAAACAGGGTCTGAAAAGCTCTTAGCTTTCTTAATGGGGTGCAAACGCAGTCTCTCAATGGAGCTACGAAAAGACCTTCGTCGAGCGGTGGGTTCAATCAATGAGCTTACGTCATCGCAAAATTTAGAGGCCGGAAAAGTAATAGCACGAAATTTAGCGAGAAACAATCGTCTTTGCATGGCGGAAAATACGGATGGTACAATTTGTACGGTACTTTTGGAAAGTGATGAGGAATACATCTGCGCGGCTCACACTGAAATCAGAGATTATGCGAACAGGACTAAGCAGTCATTGAATGGAAAAATAAATGTGGTATGGGGCCATAACAACTACACATTTAACACCAGCTATCGAATTCCAACTATAGCTCGAACTGCGCAAATCACAGTCGCAAAACATACAGCCTGCAACACTTTCGTTCAGGCGTTCATTCAGGAAGAAGAAAAACTGATGAAACTTTGGCGATTTTTGAAAGACAGATGGCCGGAATTTCATAATCATAGCACAAGAGCCACAATAATTAGGGAATGCAACGCATATATGTCTGATGATGCGAATTGGCTCGATATTGCGCAGCATGTGAATCACAAATTATTTATGCGATTCATGGGCTTACCAGCAGGCAACAATCTTATTGATGTGGAATACTTGAAACAATATCTCCGAACTCTGCGGCAAAAAGTAACCAATCAGGGCCATACTACGGAACTTAATGATCAATTCGGCGAATGGCATTCAGACCTCAAGAAACAAAAGGCTGATCCGTCAACCATGCGGAATTTCAAACCCAGAACTCAGAGAGCACATTATATCAGTCAGAGTCAAGGAGAAGAGGATTTCCCGACGACGGGGCTGGGATCTGGCTTACCCTTACCATTCATGTCTCTACTCACGGATACATCGGAATTTGACTATGTCATTGTGAAGGGTAACGAGTGGTTTACAGAAAGCCCTCTGAAAGTACATCATGGACGAAAAGCGGTATACGAAGTTCGACCGGAACAAAAGAGGCGACGAATGACCAGACGAACGAATACGACATGCTTGAATCTCACTTTTGCAACAAATAGAAAGATTGCTACTCAGATTGGGGTTATTGACGTTCGTAATCCAAATGCACCGAAATCAGTGACGTTAAAAGAGTTTTTCCGTACAAAACACTGGACTGACTTCAGAAATTCCCAATCTGTAAACAAAAAATGGGAAGACAGTGAGCTGCTGGATGAATTTGACAGGGTCCTAATGTCAGCACTAACAAAAACCGATCACATGGATGACTATATCCATGCAAAACGGGAAATAGATTTGGAAAACGCCAACAAC
Source organism: Oikopleura albicans (assembly GCA_004367875.1). Classification (NCBI taxonomy): domain Eukaryota; kingdom Metazoa; phylum Chordata; class Appendicularia; order Copelata; family Oikopleuridae; genus Oikopleura; species Oikopleura albicans. The sequence continues at coordinate 5,480 of SCLG01000052.1, forward strand.
GGAACCCATAGAAAGGATATTCATGCGACAGCTGGGGCAATTTTCTGCCATCTGGATTTCCAATCATTAATTGCCTTCAACAATGACCTAGGCCGAAATGGTATTGGCTCACTAATATTAGTGTCAAGCATGGCTTCAATGGGCAATATCATTCGTAATTGCGATTTTGGAAAATACCCTGTTCCTGAAAAAATGAAAAATTGGCGTTATTACAAAATCTATGATTATAAGCCAAATAAGAACGTGGTGCAGGCAAAGAAAACACAACTCGGTAATTGCTGTCAATTTCCCTTGCTCTGGGCAACACCAATGATGAATCATGCCTCATTGAATTCAGTGTCGCAAATAGCGAATACACGGTACACGTTCAAAGAAAACAGGGTAATGTGGTGGCAACTCACAGTTTTGTACAAAAACGATGATCCCGAACAGTTATTGAAAGGTAAGTTGTTGAACTAATTTAGGGACTGGTCAAAGGAAAATTGGATGCGGCATTGAATTTTTTCTAAATATATATATATTAAGAATACGCCAGACCAGCGGATTCAATTGGCTCAATTAACACGGTCAACTCTATTGTTCACAAAGCCAACCCGATTTTTCTTCCATCCGAGAGTCTACAATCACGTGAAAAACAGATTTATCGGGTTGAAACATGCACCGCGAATTACTGGAATAATTCGTACAAATACGATAGACGGGCATCAGAAGTGGCGCTACTCCTGTCAGCAGAAACGCCAAACGGTAATAATTGTGATCCGCCACTCTTGCCAAAACAACGGTTAGTAGTACGGGACAAATTGTTGCCAGAAATTCACAGTATTCCGCGACTACAAGCTTCAACATACACATGCTTACGAGATGACCGTATAATCCCGATGGGAGCTTCAACGACAGAAGAATTAGGTGAGAATCATTATAATATTAGAAAAACACTGATAAGCTTATAACAACTAAAATGAATTGAATGATTCAACGGAAACCGAAAATAATAAAACATTATATTATTAGGCTCCCTAGCCGGAAGAATCCTTACGGCAGTGCAATACAACAATGCACAGATCTCAGTGGGAGTACTGCCTTCAACGGCATTGGGGTACGGAAGTATACATGTGGACCCGTCATCGGTATCGTACTCATATGACGTTCAAAATCGATTCCCATTGTGGCAATTTCCAAATGGGTACATTGACACAAAATTTAGTGTAAATGCAGTACTTGCAAAAGCAAAAAGTAGAGTAGACTTTCTACTTGCACATCCAAAAACCCAGGTTGAACTTGCGGCGGCAACTAAATCTAGCTGTGTAACAATCAACACTCTACAGCGGGGAATGTCGGGTAATCATGCACAGATAATTACGGAAACCGACCAGTTTGCCAGAAGACAATTCATTGCACAGATCTCAGCGAATGAAAATGAACAAGCCACGACGTTCAAAGAAGATAGAAATATGCAAGAGCTCCAAGCGTATGACTATAAAATGAAAAATCAGGCAAAACTGGTGCAACTTTTGGCCGAACGAACACAAAAACAGCTGTCTTTGTTTCGATCAGGAAGCACAAAAGTCATACCTGACAGAGTGGCGCAAAATGCTCAATTAATAAAAGCCCTGAAATCAGTGAACAATTACGATGACTTTTGTCAAGTCTTTCAGGTTGATTTTGGTCGAGATCTTTTACTGCTCCCGACACAGATAGCACAGTTGGCTGACCGATTCGGTATGAAGAACAGACACAAGTTGGTTGGATTGGCCAACTTTTTCTGGAATACTCAAGACACTGAGGGACTTCTGCATCAAAAGGATGCAACATTGGCCAAAAACATCTTCACTGAGGGAGATTTCGAGTCTCACATTCAAAATCTGATAAATGAGTGGCGAGATAACAAAGATTTGCCTTAGATAAAAATGGTAAGCATTTAAATGATAGGTTGAATTTATTCCGTCATAAGTAACCCGTTTTTCGGATCACAACACTAAAATTTGAGACCAACAAACAGAGCCGTTTTTGTGAAAAAACTCTGGTAAATAAGGTGGACTAGCAATTTAATAAGAATAAATGCCTCAAGTAATATCAGTCATTGAGAAATATGCTCTAACCAGGTTACTGGAAATAGTTATGGTTACCATACAATTACCAGTCAACGCGAAAATAAACGACTGAATTTAGATCTAGATTCGCCGAAAAATCACAAAAGTTAGAGGATCCAATGTAAATATGATGAAAGAATGGCACTCCACTTAGATGATACGAAAAAACAAAAACATATCAACACAATAGACAACCAGTCAATACTGCGGACACTAATTTTAACCAAACAAACACGGAAAAATGTAGTAACCTATACTGTAAAGATAACAATTTGTTGCACTGAAATCTGGGTTGGTAATCTTGCCAGTCAAAATACAACAAACAATGCCAAAAGGAAAATAAAAATACAAACATTTAAAAAAGTCTTAGTAATGAATTTATTTTGCAAATGTTGAAATAAGAAGCAGGGGGAATGTACATAAAAATAATAGTGATGAATTTACAGTAATGTGTAAGTCTACATATCAAGAATTTACATATGATAAATGACAATTCGGGTATCAGATAATATGAAAGTTAATTTACAGTTATGACTTATAATTTACATGACTAGTGCATTATTTAATGTTCAGAAAAGCGAAATTTCTAATAATTACAATGAAAATTATACAAAATCGATTTTACCTAAATAAGTTGGTGTCAAATTATAAATCACTAATCTTAGAGAGTCACTAAAAATCTAGGTTTGATACTATAATGGTCACTCAGAATCAGACTCAGAATCGGAGCTGTCTGAACTAGAATCAGTTAAGACTGCACGAATGGGACCATACAATGTACGGGTAAGAAATGACTGAACACCAGCGCTATGCAATAAAGGGAACATAGCTCTTTCCTCGGCAAACTCGTCGTCAGACGCAGAAAAATCTAATTCGCCGAATTCAGTGCGATTAATTGGTGCTAAGCTTGGTAGATCATCAGTTGAATCGCTAGGACTAACATTATAAAATGTTGACTCCTCAGAACTGCTAACTCCAAAATTAGTGGACTGATCAGTATCAGATTCATCACTTGAAGAATTAAAGTCAAAATCGGGTAATTGTACAGGAGGAACTGGTCGATACGTCGGCACATCGTCAAAACAAATATCATCCCATGTCCATCCATCAATAGTAAAATCGTAGCAGGGCTCGTAACCAATTTCGGGATCAGATCCATCAGAATAGGATGATTCTCCACAGCTAGACATTTCTCTGTTAAAAATACGAAAATAATGATAACAAAAAATATATGAAAAATAATTTGACACAATCTCAGTAGATAATGTGATCTCTTATATAGCTACTAATAGTGCGCCACCAGACACTGGCTAGGATTGGCCAATCAAACAGTTAGCATATTAGGGCAGGTGCCTGTTAGGTGCACTAAAATTTGTGAAGGCACATGCTAATTAAGTGCACGTGTATAATCAAAAACACGTGCACAATTATATAAAAGTAATTGATTACAGGTGCACAATAATAAAAATGAAAAAATCCTCAAAATTTGGTGATATAAAAAATATATTATTCTATTAAATATGTGAAAAACAACAAGAATAGTAATTTGAGCTAATTTGTGAATAGAATAGTTGAAAAAATTTTCTAGTATATGACAATTTGTCTAAGATTTGCTCAGCTCAGAATAAATTCATTCGAAATTTTTTACGAATACTATCAACATGGCTGAAATGAAAAGAGAGTTTTTAGAAAACCAAACACTCGGGATACGAGCAGGCAGTGACACAGGGCCACTGTGTTCAGCGAACTGGTTAGAACAAGAGGTAAGTTACTTATGATACGGAACTATAAGTCGAAACTTCTCTAGACTGAGAACAGTCAACAGTGGATTTTCAAAACTCACTCAGCTCAGATCATTTTTTGAGGTCTCAACAACAACAACAACTCAGATTTTTTAGAATTATTTATTTTTCGGACAATTTTTCAAACATTTTTAAAAATTTTTTAATTTTTTCATTAGTACCTTTTTTGATTAAGCAAATAATTTTTCAAGAATAAAAATTAATTCGATGAAACAAAAGATGACTCGACAAACCAGGAAGGTGAAAGACTTAAAATAGGATACAATTTTTAAATAGTTTATAAAAAGATTTTTTGAATAAATTACACCTTTAAAAAACATTTTTTAGCTCGCCGATGCACCAGCGATTCCACGCTTTGGCGGAGAAACACCGAATTCAGCGGAACAGAAGACAACAACAACAGTAGAAATTACTACAAACACCCTGTGCAAGGGAGATGTACAACCCACAATGCAGCCATTACTTCCAGCAGCCATCGAATTTAACGAATTTCTGAACAAGAATATTCGGGAAGATTGGACACCAGAGGAAAAACGAGAAAAAACTGCGATGATTACTACTTAGATCATGAAGGTTTTCTCAGGAATCAATTTGGAACAAACAACACCAAAATTAGGGACCACAATGGACTGGACAACAGACGACTTCTACGCCTTTTTGAAAGATGCACTAAAAACCTGCAATATGGCTAATGCGTACAAGTCACAGGACATTATTGATCGCATTGAGGACCTTGAAGATATCACGGATTTCAGCGCATTCAAAAAGAATTTTGCCACGGTCTTTCAGACAGATCCAACGGTTATCAACTTGCTAAAAAATGATTACCTTTTTGCAGACATGCGTCGTGAATTCATTGCACTGAAATCGGAGATGGAAGCTGTAAAGACCCGGTCGACTAACCAGTACAACGAAAACTGGACAAAAACCCTAACTTTAGCGAAAAAACTGGAGGATAACGTCCAGGAACTTTCCGCTAAAATTGGTGGTGTGGAATCTACTGCACGTCAATTTCCGGTTGCATTCGACGAAGCAGCAGCTGATTTTATCACAGAGCAACGCCTAACAGCGGAGGATCTGGAAAAAATTAGGCTGGTGGTCATACGAATTGCCGGACCAGCGACAATTGGGTACATTGATCGCTTCGAGGATTTCTTCGCGACAACAGATTATGATTGTGTTGAGGAATACATCGAAGCATTGATCTTACCATTGACCACGGAAACAACAAGTGACCGATGGCGTCAGGACTCAGCTTGCTTAGCTCTGTCAGGACAATTGGAGAAAATAGTTCAAATGGCGCTGCAACCTGCCACACTAATATTAGAGACAATAGCCATTGAGGTGGGACGGGCTATGACCATGGTTCAAAGCTGCTTGGGCAGCGGATGCCGCACTTATAAAAAACTGCTCGTCATCAAGGATACCATGACGAAGCGCAACCTCTCGAATGCAGAAATTTGGCGAAAAATCTGCGACTTGGTACCTACTGACAGGATTGGTGACACACAGCTTTTACAAGCACTGAAATCAGCGGATACAGAGTCGGAGGGCTTTGACGAATGGCTTAAAGCATACCCTGCAAAATGGAAGAATGCTGAGGCTGCGAAGTTTTCGGACTTCACACCGAGAGCCGATCAAGATTTCAATGCACGCATGGCAACGATGTTCCCGGCACGAAATAGAAAGGCGGTGGACATTTCGGTTAAGCGACAACGAAATCACTCAGCTGAGCGAGGTGACCGTAACAGAAATAATCGATAAAATACATAAATTTACAATCAAATACTGGAAAACTGATAAATTTATAGATTATTGAAACATTTACAGTAATATTAATGTAGAAATACATCATTATACCAATAAATACATTTACAAAAAACTCATTGTGTTTATCCTTAGCAGAAAGCGAATCTGGTGACCAAGAATCGCCTGAAACACCGCCAAAAAAGATAAAATGTGAATTCACTGATATCAGCGATGACGTAGCTAACTCACAAACACCGTCACTGCACTCCTCGGATGAGGACGAACAACCTGGTGCGGAGGACGTAAATGATAAAGAAGAGAGCAAATTTACACCTGAGTTCTTAGACTCTCTCAGAAACATTTCACAAAACTTTGGGAAAGAAGCAGAAAACAAGACACAGAGTTCTTGGCTTAAAGAAAAACTGCCGTCCAAAGAAGAACTTGAGCAAACACTACAAAAAATTAGAAAGAAAAATATTAAAAAACTACACTAAACATAGGGAAAATCAGCCAATGAAAAAGCATTAAATCGCGTTGAGAAATATATATACTGGACAATTAAATATCACAGTGTCGGGCAAAAATAACATTAAAATAGTTAAAATGGTTTGGGAAACTCCTAAAAATACTACTGCAATAATCACTGTCACAGCATATTTGAAAACTGCCTAACCCACATATTATTATTAACATGATTATGTATCACTATACTTAGAGCTATAAAAAATGAAATTAATAAAAAGCAATGTTATTGAAATGTTAATATTGAGAGAAAAGTGATTGAATTACTAGGTTAAAAAGTGAAAGTTACTTAATTTAGAATGTCATTGTACGGCTCCCCCCCAGGCGACTTTGCTAATCCTGCATTGGACCCTATTGAACCTTTACCAGATCACCCATCTCAACTGTTCGGAGAAGATTACACCAATCCGGATGTCAACAAAACATTCGGACAACCCACGGATAAGCCAATCCCAAATCGCGCTACAGTTCGTATGAACTTTCATCACTGGATGGTGTTACTGAAGTGGCCAGCACAGCAGGTAACAATCATACAGCAAGCCACCAGTGGTCTCGAAGCAGCTATAAATAAATATGGTTCACATATTGCACAAAACTTAGTGAGGGATTACTTAAACGTGGTCCGAAACAACTTTCCGGACAATCTAGTTGCACAAGGTGACATTGACAGTCACTTCCTGCAGCTAGACCAAGAAGATCAAGATGACCTCATATATGAATTTGGGGAAATTTTGGAGAATGGGCTCTCGCTGAACAAGCGAATCAAGGGCATGATGATTTGGTTCACACGACGACCAGTGCATGATAATTTGGCTCGCGCAAAAAACATTCTTTTTTACGCGCGAGCTGAAATGGGCTTCTTCAGCCGCAACTGGTTTGATACGCTGATTATGGCTATTGATAGGGTACTCACAGTAAAAACACTGACAGCAGCGGGGTCTCACAAGCAGCCGTTTGCCTGTTATCATCTGGGGCATGAGGCAGCGGAGGACTGGAAAATGAAGATCTACAAGATTCCAGCAGTTTACAAGAAGACGGCTGCGGGCTTTGTAGCTAAAAAGCCGGCTGCAGTCGGAAGAGACTTTGACGAATTTTGTGACCTCTGTGAACCAGTCATTCAGGACATCGCAGAAGTCAGTGGTTTTAATGAACCGGGCCCTTTGGCGGGGGCTAGAGCTGAACGACAAGCAGTCCGACAACAACCGGGGCTTCAAATTTCAATTGAAACGGAATCAGGGGATTCACTATTTTCCAGTGACATCTCGTTTTGAAAAATAACTTGAATGAAAAAATATTTATTATTTTTTGACGAATTACGATGAGTAACTCTGATTTCTGTGACAAAAAATTTTTCTTATACCTAAAAAATATACTGATGCATTTTACTGAAACAATTAACTCGTCTGGTTGGTAGATAACATACAAAAAATTTTATTATTTAGAATGATCGAGTCGGAAAAATGTGAAAATGAAAAGAACACGACAGACCCAGAAATAGAGCAGCTAAACAGCTGCTTAAATGGAGGCAAGGTAAAATGGAAAAGACACTCAGAAAATCACAAGAAAGTTCCATACATACATCCGCAAAGACCTAAAAGGGAGAGGACTCTCAAAGAATATCAATCAACTGAATTCAGAGAAATGACCAAAAATTTGAATAGAACTACAGAAGAGCAAATAAGGTTGGATGTGGAAGAAAAACTAAAGACGGGGCAGCTGGGCCCATTAAAATTTGAAAATACACCAAGGGCACCGGTGCGAGCCACTGATTTCTGGGACAATCCGAAGAGTTGGCCATTTACGTATGACCAATGGAGGCATTACAGCAAGATCTGTCTGAAAAACTTTCAGCTGGTACTCGAAAATAAAAAACAACCAGTGTGGTCAGAACTTCGGTTTAGAGCAGAGGATGATTTTCGAGCTGGCACTTACAACGATTTCTGCGAATTTTGGCTACCAACCATAGTGGAATTTCCGTCGGAAAAATACAGACACCTGCTATATAAACTAATACATAGAGGCCTGTCTGTATTTGATAATCAAAGAGCCATTTCGATAAAAAACAGGGTTAATTACAGAAATAAAACACAGCTGGCTACTCAAAAACACCTTAATGTCGCTAATTTTAGAGCATACAATAAAGTTGACCAAGAAGATAGAGCAGAAACCTTTTTCAGAACATGCGGAGTGAGACAAAATATTTATTCATACTATCCAGTGGAAGTGAAAAAAGTGGATGGCCAGCTCAAAAAAGTACCATACTGGCCCAAAAACTCTCCAAAAACACTGCTAAATGCGGACAAAATTACTGAAACCTTAGTGGAATGGACAGGAACAGGGGCCATTTATCACTTAGGAAAAGCGAGTGAGGTAGAATCACCACTGAGATCAGCGGTAGTCCTGGCAATCAGCAAGAAAAAAGAACAAATTAAATACAGAGTTTGTACTGATGGCAGCCCTTGGCCAAAAACACAATTCTACGCGCTACCAATAAAAATGGATGATTTACGAGTGGTGATGACGCATATACGACAATTTGATTATGCAACAAAGTGGGATGATAAATCGGGTTTTCATCAACTACGCTTTGATAAAGACTCTCAAAACTTCGCGCATTTTCAGTGGGGCGGACAAGTTTTTACCTATCAAGCAGCTAGCTTTGGAACAGGAAAAGTACCGGCTGACTTCCAACTGGCCAACTTATCAATTGTCAATTTTTTGAGGAAGCGTAAAGTTAGAATTTTCTTGTATTTAGATGATAGATTGATTTTGGAAGATAATATATCAAAAGAAATCATGTCACTTATCTTAGAGGGAAAGCTGGCACCAAGAAATGCCTTTTTAACGATTTTACTCATAATCAGTCATGGCGGATATTTGAGCAAATCCAAAAGTACACCAATCTGCACCCAAATTATAGAATTTCTGGGAATCGAAATTAATACCAGAGACATGAAGTTGAGAATCCCAGATGAAAAATGGGAAAAATTTCAGAATGAATTGGAGGATGTACTTGGTCAACAATCCGTATTATACAAGCGGCTCGAAAAACTTAGAGGAAAAATGTGTTCCTTTATTTTGGTAATTAAAAACATGCAGATTTTTATCAGGCATATTACAAAATCACTAATTAACTCGGAAAATGGTGATGAACCTTTTATTGATATAACCACAGAGCTCAGGGAAGAATTAATTAGATGGAGAGATTTGGATAGAAATCTAATACGAACCGAGTGTAGCTGGGTGGATAATTTGAACGCACACATAATCGACAAAACGACTTACACAGATGCCAGCGGCTCGTCAGGCGGTTGGTATGACCCGGAAACCAAGTTTGAGAAAACAATATACTGGAAAGAAGAGGACGCGGAAAAAATTATTGCTATAAAAGAAGGGTTAGCAATACTGGAATACCTAAAATCTTCTAACATCCGCAATGCCAGATTAGACGTAATGTGTGACAACCAAAACGTCTGCTTCGCGTATAAAAAAGGGTCACGAAACTTAGAGCTAAATAAAATTATTGTGGGAATACATGAACAGGCCTATGATAAGAACCTGGTAATCAATATAAAATATGTCGGTACGAAGGATCAGTTGGCAGACAAGGCTAGCCGTACCCTGGATTTAAATGAAGAAAAGCTGCTACACGATGTATACGTTCGGATTTGTGAAAAAGCGGGGTTTGAACCAAACATTGATGCAGCTGCGTCTTATTTCAACACAAAATGCAAGCGCTTTATCACATTTTATCCGGAAGCTCGCTCAGTACATACGAATTTTATGTCATACTCACTGAAATCAGAGGACGTAGTCTATTTATTCCCACCTAAAAATGCACAATCATTCATGATACAGAGATTACTGAAATATGCTAGAAATAAGAAATTTATAGCAATATTTCACGTAATGGGAGAATTTCCACCTTTTGTGGCAGACTTGCCAAACAGTGCAGAGTTAATTGATTTGTCACAAAAATTTGAGTCAATCACATTAGTGCCAAGCAGAACATTTCACGTTACATTTGGTTATTATACACCACAGATTAATAACAACATTTATGCGGTTATCAATAAACCAAATCTCTAGACTTCGAGTAAAATGACAAAAAACACATTGAATGAAAAGAAATTTAGTTTACCAAAAACTAAGATACACTCAACTGAGAGAAAATATTCTGAATAATATACTTATATTTTCGAAAAATATTTCATAGACAATAAAATAGATTTACTTTAGATGGTACAATATATATCGTGCTACCGACGCATGTCTTCAGCGGAATGTGATGCGTATATCAGACAATGGCGCCGACGCAATATTGCCTGGGATGAAAATAAGCTCTATTTTGGGAAAAAGGCCGAATGGTTCGCTTATCACTCATCTCGCCAAGGCTATATTCGTTGGGTCTCTGAAATCGGAGTGGTAAAAGATGAATACCTGGCAGAAACGCTTGAATTCATCAAAAACACACCTGACATCTATGACTGGCAGATAATAATCAAGATCATAGGAAAGGCGAAGGACGAGGCAACCAGAGAGCTACTAGAAGAACTCTACGGTGCACTGATGTTTAAACGAGACTACAAAAACTACTTAACGAACCCAATTCCAGAAGGAAATTAGATATAAAATCGAAAAACATAGAATGTTCTGTTGATACTATTTGGACTTTTTACATCATAAACCCAACTATAATTTCTATTCGACTAGGAAAAGTTTTTATACAAATCACTAAATTTAGAGCAATTTTAGTATTGAAACAGAGGAATACATTATATTGGGACTATGATTATAAACGCGAAAATTAGGGAAAATAATTTATAATTTAGTTTTTTAAAAATCGTTTACAACCTGCACTGCCATACAAAACAATAATTAAAATCCAGAATTGATTAAAAAATTGGCATTATTTAGACATGAAGCTGGGTGATTTCGTGGTTAGCTCATCTGATTGTGAATCGTTATCGGATAACTCGAGACCTAAAAAACCACGTTTTAGGTTCTCAGACACCTCGGACTCATCAGAATCTGACGACGCAGAGGTTGAAAGCTTTGAATTCAGTGATGTAGATGGGATAAGAATTTATGACCGATTGCGACTAAATAGGCGCATACAATCATGCAACTTCACTCAGTCCAACAAAATCGAAATGGAAGTCATAGCAGCTATGCACAAGAGTCTTTGGCTCACTTCCAAAATGATTTTGGACAATCACCTGGAGTGGCTGGAATGGACGCATGTGACACAGATTTTTACAAAATCAATGCCACATAGAAATGTGATGGGTGTTAGGAACGAAACCAGTGATCTCTGGGGTTCCTACAAAAACAACATTTCACGGTCAAAAAGAAGGATATCGTTAGCCAGGCTGTCTCGAGCTGCTCAAGCTATTGGGAATGAATTCTCAGAGCTCAGAGAAATCTCAACGGAACTTATCGTTAAAATCTATAACAGACTAGTCTCAACACCCAAGACTAAAGAAGGCTTTATAGATTTTGAAAAATGGCGAAATATCAAAGACAGCTTGGAAAGCAAACCACTAAAATTAGAGAATTGTGTCTAACAGCTTTATAATTATGAACAAAATTATTAATACTTCTGTACAAAATACATATAACATATTTATAGGAGACTAAAAAGTTTTATATACAAAAAAGTTTTTCCTAAAAATAGCTCTGGTTCAGAATGGTAATTTGGACCCCATGGCTTCAACTTATGGCCATAGTTACGTCTAAAAATGTGATTGACATTACGAAATCGGATATTTATCGAGCTCTAAAAGACAAAGACACAACGGACTCAGCGAGAAATCTGAAAAAATTAAAACTACTGCTCTATTTTTCGTGCAATGTGAACGACCTCAACTTAGTCGAGATGGTCCGGAAAATTCAAACTCTTCTCACACATCACATAAATACGCGCTCTAACAAAATGATAAAAGAGGCCATAGAAAAGAAGTTGATAAAGCTTACAACAACCATTCCACGAATAAAACATAATTATGGATAAAAAATTAGGGTATTGAAGGAAAAATTTTATTGGTACAATAAGGTAATTACAAAATCTAATTGCAATCCCAGATATCAGAGAATACTTCTTCGTTAGCACGATTGATAACATCAACCCTAGTTGTTATTTTGGTTCGCTCAAAATTCGCCGCAGAATTTGTCATCGTTTCAGCTAAAAATTGGGAGTGTTCATTTATATACATTACAGACACATCCAAATGTGGAAATGCCTCACTGAATTCTTTGCGTTCATTCCGTCGTTTGATGCGGTTTTGACCTTTACAACCACTAGTTTCGCGAGTAAACTCAAGTTTCAGCAGTTTATAATCAAAGTCTGACTGAAGAGCCCTGATTTTTAAAACAGCTCGCTTAAATGAAACTTTCCGGTCATTAACAAGACCGGAGTCGTTGTGATTCCCTGATATCTGTGATTTACTAGACATATTAGCTAAGTTAGTAAAAAGAAGATATGAAAATTTTATAAACAATTAATTTACAGAATGATAAGGGTCAATACTAAAAATCTCATTTATATGTAAAAACACAACAGCGCTGACCACTGCAACACAGCTGTACACCTGCCTTATAACACCTGATATTAATATCCACCTGTAACACTATGAACACTTAAAAATGCACCTGATTGTAATCGACCTTAAATTAATTTAGATTGCCTAATTAAGTAATTGAACAAAAAACTTAACGATGGATTTTGACATGGATGTGGATAGCCTCTATGTTAATAAACAGGGCTTATCCTCGGATGACATTAAGAAGGCAACTGGGATGTATTTCAACATCCCGATATCGGAATCGGAAGCAAGAACCCTAATGGCTGCCGAGGCTGAAGATCCTACTGGATTTCGCAGCCGAGACAATGACAGGTTGGATTACAAAAAAGACTATGATCGGGAATGCAAGGCCCAAAAAGTCGTGCAAGAACAAGAAACAACGTTCTCCAATTTGGCGGATCAATATGAAAAGCTCGAAAAGGAGAACATCGCTAATCTTAGTGTTGAAGAAAATAACTTCCTTAAGCAATACAAGCTTAAGGATCTCACGGAAATCAGGGATAATTATCGGACCGAGCGGATTGCGATTAGTGACCGAAAGGAGGCTTACTGGGCCAAGTACTTAAGGGCCGATAAGGAACTGAAATCTCGAATGGAGTCTAAAGGCACCAATCGCCTGATGGTTAATCAGGATGGCACTTTTGCGGTCAAGGTCTGTAATGCCCCACCAGGGGAAATACAGTCCCTGAAACGGCCGAAAAGTGAGATATTTCGTGATTTGTGCCAAATGCTCTGCAAATCAGAAAACATGCTTAAGTTAGATTATCAGCAATTGATAAAGCTAATCAAAGAACTCCGTGACTGCTATGACCCAACAGAACACTGGTGGCGGGTGGTCACATTTTTATGTGACCACTTGGAGCAAAACCGCAACACAACGTCAAGGCTCAACGCTTTAGACGCCTGCAACAGCATCCTTAACAAGGACATGCAGGATGAAAAGCGAAAAGCTTTGAAGAATTTGGTGAGCAACAAGGAATATGCTCGCGAAATGCAGTTGGGGCTTTACGAACCAGTACGCCGTGAACAGGTTCGAAAACTAGGTTTGAGCAAAAACCTTGTTGAAAAACGCACGGTGATAAAAGCTGCAAAATTGGAGAACGAGTATCGTAAATATGCTGGTTCCCAATCAAAACGCACAGACCGTGGCACAGAAATCAGGGATTATCGAAAGCAAAATAAAAATCGTCGATCGGAGTCGTCGAAAAATAAAGGGGGCGGATATGAACGACGGCAACCACATCAAGGTAATCGGAATAACAAGCCGAACAAACAACGATTTCAGGGAAGCAAAACATTTAACTATAACAAAAGAGCAAAACAATCTCGTAAACCATACGATAAACGACCAGCGAACTCAGGGAATCAACAAGTTAAAAAAGAAAAAGCAATAAAAAATGAATAATAAATGATTACTTTTGAATAACTTTATTATTATACCAAAACAGTTATGAAAACTAAACATATGTATTTCACTGAAATCTGTGACTCGAGATGTACTTACATAAGATTATTTACTGCAGTTCTTTAAACCTGTTAAAAAATTATTTTACGAAAAGAATTATATAATAAGTGAATAACATAATTAATAATTTTAGTATGTTAGATAATTCGTTGATAAAACCTGGAAGTAAACAGCAATTCACCAATTCGCGAAAGAAATACTTGAACGAACCACTGGCACATGGAAATCGGAAACTATGACGGAAATGATAAAAACAGTCAAAGGATCACTGAAATCTTTGCTTATTACACGTAGACGCCCAACAAAGGATTATGAGGCAATTTGGGAAATCCTTGAAAAAATTGCGATTGATGAAGCTGAACTCAGAGTGATTATAAAAGAAATTTATATATAGTGAAGAATCCAAAAAGATGTTAATGCGCTGGAGGGCTGGTTCGGAAATGCACCTTCATTATCGCAGACTGATGATGGAGGATACAGAAGTAGGAGCCGCCTATCAACTATTCGAAGCGGGCTTTAACAATAAAAATAATCTGTCAACACAAAAATTAGAGTGAATACTGTTCTGTGACAAAAACACTGACAAATATAGTATAAAATTTTTTAACAAAAATGTAAAGAAAACTAGCTAGCTTAGAATGGTAATCTATGGACATTATGTGCCGGACCTTGAAAGTTATCTACATAATCAGAAAACAAACGCTGACATTCCGCTACTAAGAATGAAATTACTATTGATACACAGAAATCTGGGTCAATGTGCGAACAAAACATTCATCAGAGGAATACTCAATAATTTGACAAGATGGCACAAGGTCAAAATTATCCTCAAAATTTCTAGACTTATAAAAGCACTGCAATACAACAAAAAAGTTAATAAACTGTCATTAGACAATCTTTCCCTGAAATCAGTGCAAGAGATGATGCTCAAAAATTATTTAAATTCATAGAATTAAAACCTGAAATCATTGAATAATTCAATAAAACATATATATTTTCATGAAGGAACAAGAGTTAACATAAAATGCTGTTTAGATGGCTGAGGTATATGAATACTCGAACTGGATTGGCTGTCAACTTAATCACGTGTCAAATTTCGAAATCAAAAACGCAGAGAAATTGATAGCACAAACAATATTGATCACACAAAAATTAGAGCAAGCGAAAAAGAGAAACGAAACACAAATAAATTTTCTATCGCTCAACGGAGAAATTATAGAGAACCTTTTCAACTTGCAACAGTTTATTTCTGGAACCACTGTAATCAGAGAATTTTTGAATTATGGGTTTATTCATGGCAATTATAAAAATGAGCATTACAATATATTGGTCAATTGGTGGTTTCAAATGATTGACATAATTAATAATAATGGGGTGATGTCACACTCGGAAAATCATCAAAAAAGTTTTTTATATACAGAATTATGCAGAGTCCATAAACAATCTAGTGGGCTACTGGTATTTTTCCTAGAAATGAAAATGATAGAATGGCTAAACACTAAATAAATACCAGCTGTTCTGAGGTGGAATTGTGTAGTTTTGTGAAAGTTATTTTAACTACCGCCCAAGAAAGGACGGCCACGAATTTTAGTGTTTAGAACGCGTTATAAACAGACCTTATTTCGGTTACTTTACATGTGCAGCTTATTTAATCGTCTAGACGTTGGTCACTAATTTTTGAGTGTAATAACTGTTAATGAACACTTTATGGTTTTTAATAATTATGTAACTGAAAATATTATTTATTTCATTTAAGAGCTTAAATTATACTAACAAAGTGATGTGCGACTCAATCTGCCCAACAGATAGGGATCTCTATAGTTTCCCTCACAAGAAAAATTGCTTCTTCGTAAAAACAAACATGCGAGCACAGAAGTTAGACCAAATCACTGAAATCTGTGTTACAGTGAACCTGAGAGACGAATTAGAGCACACGAAATTGGAATTCTGTAAATGTCTGCGAAAACTATCAGAACCTGATAATTATCGGTACATTACTCATAGCATGCGAGATAGCATAAATGAAATCTGTTCCGCTAATTATCTGCGAAAAATGACTCAAAAATCATTGGAGCTAACAAAAACTCTAGATGACCCTTTTGTGCGACTCATGACACAAAAACTGGTGAAAACAGTTAGATCAAAATTCGAGGGGCTTTTTGACGAGCTAAACTGTAATATGGAAATATTACGATCATCGGATGATGACGCATATGAGTAATTTACTCATTACTGTTTACAAACACTGATTTCTGTGGCATATCTCGTAGTTTATTATCTAACAGTTATTTGAAATATAATAAGGATATCTTGTACCAATTACACTGCCAACATGTCATGCTACCTGTATTCTAAGACACAATTATTTTACGTATAAAGGAAATCACTAATATTTGAGTAATAATAACGCATCATTATTTTAGAAAGACTCGATGCAGCAAATACTAGATCAGTTTCCGTTCCCGATTCTCAATGTACCAGTCAATGTTCCGAATGATCAACTCATAGCACTCGAATCGGAAATAACGAGCGAATTATTGCGTGAGTTTCGGCATGTCGAGACAGGCGGAGGTCATTATGCATACGATCATGTGGCTGCCGGTTTCGAAATCCTATATGAGAACTTATGGGCAGACTATGGTACACTACAAAACCTATCTCACAATTTTGCGACAGGAAATGAGAGAAAGGAGTTTTACGGGATCAAAAACCTATCAAACTGCTTCGCTAAAATTAGGGCCAATCATATGTTTGCGGCTCAGCTTCAGGAAAAGCCACTGCTGCGGGAAAGATTGCAAGTGTCGCGAAGAGCATACGTTCGATTAAAACGCCTAATCAACGAGACCGTGGGGCTACCCAGAACTCAGCGCTTGTCATTTGGGGCCTATCGGCGTGCTCGAGCAATCCTTGAACCGAACACACTGTCCCAACATGCGAGAGATATCTTGATAACACTCCGTACCAGCTGGAACGGTAGTGTTTACCAAGAATTTCAGCAAATACGGGACAAGTACCGACATATTGATGACCAGATGGGCAATACGGTCAGATTCGAAAAGCAAGCGGCACCGGTGCTCCGGGACCAAACAAATTTCGTGACCAAAGTGTGCCACTGGGAAATGGGTGAAATAAAGATATTCGCAAAGCTTGGGGAAACAAAATATAAATATGTCGACTCGCAATGGCGATCAGTTCAACAATTTGAATGGTCAACCGGTCAAACATTGACAGAAATGCCGCCTGATTGCGCCCTATTTCTGCGACCACGCCCAGCAATCAGATGGGGCAGCTATCGAGTCATCAGAACGGATGACAGGGATGAGGACTACACATGTGAGTCGGTAGATCCGTTCTAAGTAGATGACATTACAATGATAATACGAATCGAAATCACAACTGTAAGTGAAAATCATAAATACATTTGGGTCATAATAATCCCTGCTTAAAGTAATAAACGATAAGAATGTGAAAGATATAAAGCTTAATGTTCACTAATCTGTGCATCTAACGTTACTAAGAGCAAGAAATTTATAAAACACTAAACTTTGTGGAAAAGTAGAAATTACTTTTCAATTAAATTAGACAAATACTAGATTCGTCTACACTAAATTTTGTGCCAGTAAACTAACAACTTGGGCAAGAGAATTACATGAATATATTTGTTGTTAAGATATCATTTGAATCAAATTTAAAGGGGCGTAAATTTATTACGAGATCAAGTTCATAAATCTACAATTATGATCCTTACTTATCTACTTAATAGTAACAAAATATTTTTAAGGTAAATAAAAGGAAACGAAATACACCAACCCAATATCAGAAGCATTGTGCACGGAATTCAGAGCTTTATGAGAACCTATCACAATGACTGCCATTAGAACTGTTATCACGGATACAAATTAATAAAAAACAAAGTTAATACAATGAGGTATTACAACCCTTAAACTGGTGGTTTGAATTACTAAATACCATAATAACCTTAAAAACAGAATTATCTGGAATTAAGTAAAATAATGAACCAGATGACAAAAAGGTATACTCGACAATAGAAATATCCTAAATAACCAAGGTTTATTTACATAACCACTAAATTTAGAGACTAGAAATAAATATTTCTAGTAGTAACGAAACACAAAAAATGGGATAATATAAAAGGGCTAATAAATGGGCTAATGAATGGTCATAAGTACCCCTTTTATATTATAGAGGGTAAAATTATGACCTACTAAGTATATAGAATTATATATAGGACTAGGTACCTCGCCATTTCGGGTAACCAACTATTAGACCAAGGATAATCACCTTTATAATACTAATTACTAAATAGAACGTTTAGAATATAAATTACCAGATAACGCTCAATTGAGTGAAGAAGTATTTGAAAGTGAACATATCTCTAGAATAGTCCGATCTGACCAACTCAGGGTTTTGATTCTCAACATCATTCGAATTTATTTCTCAACAAGCGACCTGTATCAAGTCATAAATATTTTATCAAAACACTAGGCATCTCGGACATAGTTTATGTTCACACCCTGCCCACCACAACCCTTATACTAAGTATTATATATAGGTGGTTAACCTCTTCATTTCGGGTAACCAACTATTAGACTAAAGATAATCACCTTTATAATACTAGTTAAACTAAGAAGTTCTCGAAATATAATGATATTTCCATTTTTTATAAACAACGTTTTTGACCCGTTAATTCACAAGCGTCACGTCAAGTTTGTAATAACAGCCCATACGGTATGGCACATACCGTATGGGCCATACCCGTCCTTCAAATAATAACTACCTTGATGCTAGACCAAATTTTAACATAATTTATTCGTTTTCATCTACGTTTTTTGTTTTATTCGCTCTAGAATGATTTTGTAATGTAAAAACTCGAAACTTTCAAGACGTTGGTGACCTTAAAGACACTAATTTGAATTCCAAGTTTAGGGTCATCATCGCCCATAAGTGACGGCGTTCAAAATCGTTTTTGGTATTACTACAGCTGTATACAATCCAAAATCTCATTTAGGACTCTTTGTGTACGTAATATAACCCATTTTCATGGAAGAACATATTGGATCAGTACGTTTTCAGTAAAATCCTAAACTTCGAGAAAACGTATTTATTTTCACGTCACTCTGTATGACAGCATGTTTTTTTCTGGGTACGAGAAGCCGTGAACTGTGTGAACAATATCTACGTTCGTCACAACCTGTAAAAATCAAGTTCTTTTTTTTTATAAATTTTAATGAATTTTCATTAGCCACGTTTCCTATCAAAGAAAAGCAACGTTTTTCGTGAAACAAAAACTCGCAAATCAAAGTAGACTTGACAATTTTACGCAACATGAAAGATATTCGAACTCAACCCTAGGAAGACACGATCTTTTTTTTTTTGAAAAATTATCACTGTATCCGTCATGTTACGATAATGCCGCAGACACATTTTGTACAGAAACTGAATTTATAATTAATCTTAGACAACCGTAAAACATTATTTTTTTTCTCAATTCGATAGAGAAATGAGAAGTTTGCTTGACGGGAATGGTGTTTGTAAAATATGCAATTTGTGATCAGTCAATTAATGACAACAGTAGGTACAGGCTGTACCGTACAGCGCGCTGCAGCGTAACTTTTCCGAGCAAGTTTGACATCTTAGACATTTCGGGTCACTGTGGAAATAACTTTAAATGAATCAAGCGGTAAGAGAGTCGGAAATACAGTACTGTGGCCGAATAGATTTGGCCTATGGCCCATAGGCTATGGGTGGTTGGTCAAAAGCCGGCTGGTTGTCGGCCTAGGTGAATCATTATCAAATAGAAATTTGACCCAAATGAAGCCCACCGCCCAAGCTGAAAATGTATGGCCTAAGTGAAGCCGCATCGCCAAAATGAAATCCCGAAGACTTACTCATTAAAAATCAAATTTGAAACATAAGGGGCACCCCTAGCCATGTTATAAATCAATCTCTTGGCGCCAGAGGCTGTGCTCCCATAGAGTCTCCCGAACGAGTGCTAGAGTAAATCACCATTATGAATCATTTCTAAATTAGGTATGACTATTAAGGTAGACATATGCAAGTCGAAATTGAAAAAATGTAGCATTATTCTGAAGCTCGACAAACTGCCTATAAATCATAAACTTAAAGTTAATTTTGCCTAAAACCCCTAGAAGGTGGCTTTTTCGAGATGCGCGTATTTGTTCGTGTCATCTGTCAAAAAACCTACGCCTTGTGCAGTTATCTTTTTTGTAAAATACTAAAAGTAAGAGAAGAAAAAATAAGGTCTGCCGAGCAAAAAAAAAAAAAAATCGTAAAAAAACTGTAAAAGCTACTGTGTACTAGTAGAAAATGAAAAGTTAGCTTTTAAAGTTTTTGTCCGTTTTCGCTCAAGTTCAACCGATGACGTCATAATTGCTAAAAATGGTTCTAGGAGGCCCTTTAAAAAGGGGGCCTCGCGTTACGCCTTAATGAAATTTTTTAATATTGTTTTTGTTTTATATTAGTGGCAACAAATCTTTGTAGAAAATTTCAGAAATTATTTTACGGGGTTCAGAACGCCCAGAACTGATCATTTTATGATTTTTCATATACCCTGATGAAGAAAATAATTTCCAGATTGATTCAGACATCGAAAACGTCTATTTTGTTTAAGTTTGGTTCTTGTTTCAAATCGAACAAATTTTACTAATTTACATTGGTGTGAACAAGCAGTACGACGTGTTAATGATGATCAACAGGTAAAAAGTATTTCTCACATGAAACAATCGTACACGAGTCCCAACTTCCCCCAATTGTGAAACACCAAGGGCCCGCGGCGTCGCCATCTGGGTTTCTAAATATATTGAACTCTGTATTTACTTTATAATAAACATATTACAAAAAATGATGTTTTTATGGTGCCGTCTTAAAAAGGATACAGTGTTAAATCATTTAACTTAAATGACACAGGAATATTTATTTGGACCAGGTATGATTTTGGTCAAAAATCAATCCCAATCACGCTTAACTCTCGCTTAACCCCCAAGCACGATTATTTAGCACATCCCTGAGCACGGGGCCGGACGTTTGTCCGGCTTTTCTTCTACTCCACATCGATGGTTCTGAATCGATTGAGCATACTCTCGAAAGCTTCCCGACCACCCTTGGACACTTTTTGGTCGATTTGACCACAAAACCACAAATTTACAAACAATTAACCGAGCAACGTACGCGGTTCATTTTTTGCATGCTAGTCACCGTTAATTTTTTAACAGTTTTGGAAAAATATGAGAGAAAAAAAATGCGCGTGAAAACTATTAATTGCAAATAACCTCTTTTTTGAGGTTTCCTAAGTTCAATCAAAGACTAATTACTTTTTATAACGTATATAAAATTTTTATTTTTATTTGCTCTCCGAGTTTGTAATCGGTTATTCTATGTTGGTTTTCAATGTTACGCCATTATACAAAGGCAAGCAACTCGAAAATTGCGTTTTTTTCACCCAGGGCCGGACAAACGTCCGGGGGTCGTGCTTGGGGGTTAAGTCACGAAATCGGGAAATCAAAAAATCACAAAAGTTCAAAGTCCCAATAACCCTTAATTTACCAAATCACAAAACTTCGAAGCACAATAAAGCTAGAGTCGCAAAAAATGTGATTGGGAATGTTCAATCACANTTTTTTTTTTTTTTTTTTTCATATTATAATTATACAGAGTCTTCTTGTCGGGATGTTTGAGCGTCGCGTTCACGCGGTATTGTGAAGATTGACATTCTGGAATCATCATGAGTAACTCGTTTTCGGAATCTTTTGAACAGGATGCTGAGCCCAGTGATGATAGCTATGCAGAGTATAGCTATTATAAATAGTGGCGTGATGATAGGTACAATAACACTTGAAGTAAATGTTGATATTCCGGATTCAATTTTGGTCGGAATAGACTTCAGGGTAGTTGTGACATGTTTCTTGAAAATTTGTAGTGTTGAATTTGTATTTTTGATCTTGCTATTGAGATTTTTGTCGGATTCGTGTAAGGTTTTTTGACTTTGTTCCATTTTGTGGTGCATATCGAGGAGTTTGTCGTTTGCGCTATTAAGGCTGAGGAATGTTTCGTTTGCATTGATAATTGGCTTTATCAAAATCGTTGTTATTATACTGCTCTGTTTCTTTGGAATAGCCAGTTCTGGTGGTACATGTTCGGATGATTTCTCGCAGTAGATGACTCCATCTTCGGTTGTTCTGTTGACAATGTCGAATGTTTGAATTTTTTGTGATGCATGCATGTGATGCGAACGCTGGACTGCAAAATGTACAATTGTTGGTAGCAGTACGCTTACAACAACCACATCTTCAGTGACAAAACCAACACAAGTTGTATGTGATTTTCGCGTTGTAGTTTGACACGATGTGGACAATGACCCAGTAAAGACACTGTGGAGACATTCGTTGTATTCCGTTATTGCTGTTGTTGGACATATTTTGAGAGAAGCTAACTGCAAGCACTGCGAGCGGTCTAGTGGATATAAAATGTTGGCTTTGGTGATGACGCCATAATCCGGCAATTCCACTTTTTTTATTGTATCAACGCTGAGAAATTTACCCATATTAATTATTTCCACTTGGTCCAATTTTTCTTCGTATAGAATCGGTATGTTGACCGTGAATGAGTATATTATAGACTGGATTTCGGTTTCAGATTCGTCAGAATACGTAAGACCAAGTCCATCGAAGATCATACCAGTATCCCATCGAGTGCTAAAAAACGCAAGTTCTGTGCAAAATTGTATTTCTTCAACTTCTTGTTGTTTTTGTAGGGCCAGACATTTAGCACGTAGACTCAACAGAAATGTAGTATCCAATGGCAATCTGGAGTTTTGAAATGTCAATATTAATTGTTTAAACTTCAAAAATTCAGCTGTATTCAATTTTGAAATGTGAAGCGTATTTTGAACATCAGAATAAGCATCCATTTTTCCATTTTGAACCAACCCAGCGTCGTATCGGATTTCAAAAGGTAAACTCCGTGCTCCTGCCATCACTAGATTAGTGTCGGTTTGCAAGAGTTGAGCAATTTCCGCCACATTCGACTCAGTCAGTTCGACAGCTCGGTTAAGTCTCAAAAGAGCGTCTTCTTGCCGTTTGGTGATTTCCCGAAGATCGGCGAGAGCTTTGTCTGAAGTTGTTTGACCGAAAAAATAACCAGCAACGGCGGTCGCGACACTAATTCCAGCAACTGCGACGGCCGCGACAGATCGGGTTTGGCGATCTTGTCCTCTGTAAACGATTTTTCCATTTTTTACTATAGTGTTTCCATATCTTCTTTCGCCAACCCATTTCACATTTTCTTCGGTTTCTTCACCAAATTGGTTATTTTCGAGATCCATTTTTCGCCGTTTGACCAAATCGAGTTTGAGAAAATCGAAAATTGCTTTGTCGAATTCGTTGAACATGTATGTGCATAACGGACGGTTGTTGACTGCAAATACCTCATCGCATTGGCGGTATTTTGCTTGTTGTAATAGAACTCGGGGTGCCGGCAATTCCACGTTGATTGTTGTTTTTATATTTTCCTGGAAAAACGATGCAGGTTTCTCAGTTCGAAAAAATGACGTTCCAGTCTCACGATTCATTGAAATATACGCAGCATTTGCCATTGTAAGCACAAGAAGTACACACGAAAATCCCATTCTAAACATAGCCATTATTGACACCTTGATCTCTACTGGTGGTTTTATTTGGTTTAAAGAGCAGAATGCCAGATGAGTTAACTGGATGATTTGGGTAAAGTTCTCTGATGGCGGCGTCAACATGTTTGATAAGAGTTTCTTTTTTGATGAGACGCATGGTAACCATTGTTTTCGGTTTTGGTAGTCGATAGTGGTTCAACAACAAAGTTAATTCACTCTTTGATAAATCGGTTAATAGACGTTCACGGCGAACATTGAAACTTGTTTCGAGTACGAGAACATCATTTATACGTTTGTGCGCCGGAGAATTAATTCGAAAATAATTGTCAATTATTTCGCGCAGCATTGGCATAGTACCATGTGTTTCCAATCCATGATGTTCGGCTAAGTCGACCAGTTGGTGCTTGTTAAGTTCGGTTAATTTAAGTTCGTAGTTCGATGCTTCGTTTGGTGCAGTGTTGTTTTGAGTTGAAGCATGTTTTATGATTGTATTGTTGATTATATCGGGTTCATCTTCAATATTCGGGCTAAATTCTGACCGTAAAGTCTCTGCGATAGGTGGTTTGTCTGGTAATTGCGAAAATATTGTTGATTGCGATGATTTCTTTGCCCGTTCTATGATCTCCGCGTCCAGATGGATATTTGACGGGGTACATTTCATTTCTGACGTTGTTTCTGGCGTTGCCGAGGGGGTACATTTCATTTCTGACATTGTATCTCGTGTTGGCGAGGGGGTAAATTTCGTTTTGAAGGCTGCAACTTCCGGTGTCGAGAGGGTACATTTCATTTTCGAGGATGCATCAGATGATGTTGAGGGGGTACATGTCATTTCCGAGGCAGTATCTGGCGTTGTTGAAGGGGTACATTCCATTTCTGAGGCTGTATCTGGCGTTGTCGAGGGGGTACATTTCATTTTCGACGGTACGTTTGGTAATTTTGAGGGGGTACATTTCATTTCCGAGGCAGTATCTGGCGTTGTCGAGGGGGTACATTTCATTTCTGACGCTGTATGTGGCGTTGTCGAAGGGGTACATTCCATTTCTGAGGCTGCAACTTGCGGTGTCGAGGGGGTACATTTGATTTCCGAGGGTACGTTTGGTAATTTTAAGGGGGTACATTTCATTTCTGAGGCAGTATGTGGCGTTGTCGAAGGGGTACTTTCCATTTCTGAGGCTGCAACTTGCGGTGTCGAGGGGGTACATTTCATTTCCGAGGCAGTATCTGGCGTTGTTGAGGGGGTACATTCCATTTCTGACGCTGTATGTGGCGTTGTCGAAGGGGTACATTCCATTTCTGAGGCTGCAACTTGCGGTGTCGAGGGGGTACATTTCATTTTCGAGGTTGTTGCTTTTGCAGGTGTTTTTTCTTGAATGGTTGGCGTTTTCGGACTAACAGGAAAATAAAATGCGTTCCATAAATCACAATCATATGTCGGGTCCGGTTCGGTTCCGTGATCGGAATTTTGGTCCTCATTTGTTGGAGGGTCATCAATTTCCCGATTATGGTATTTTTTAAGTTGACTGGCGTATCTGATGTATGTTTGTCCAGACAACTGATCAAATATCGTGTAAGATAAACCGTTTCCGCGAACTTCGCTAATTTTGTATGGTCCAAGAAATTTTGGGTATTTTGAAACCATATTTTTAGCCATAACTAAGGCGCCATTCTCGAAAGGCGTGAAAGAATCATTTGCAAATTTTTGGACTCGAGCAGTTTTTTCTTCAGCCAATCGGTGTGCTGCAATTTCTACATATTCCTGTGGGTGACGCCTTACGTAGTTTTCATGCTCGACTTGATCATAAAGATTCCGTCCAGGGTGTCCGGTTTCCAACTGAAATGGCGAATATTGAGTGACGGCATGGACTGAACAATTAATCGAGTGAATTATTTGATCCAATTTCGAAGCCCAGCTGTTATCGTGTGCATAAGCGAATAGCCGAGACTTAAGCGTTTGATTCATTCTCTCGACTCCACCGTTTGCCTCGGGGTGATATGGAACACTTTTTTTGTGTGATATTCCAAGATCATTGCACAAGTCGGTTACCATTCGAAATTCACCACCATTATCTGTCAATATTTCAGTTGGTAATTTTGGGTTTGCCATAATTTGTCGTTTTATGTGATCGGCAATGCACTGACTATTTTTCCCTGCTAAAGGTGTTCCATATACCTTTTTGCTGAAAAGATCAAACCCGGTTAAGACGAATCTGTAATTATTGTCAGTTATTGGCAACGGGCCAATCAAGTCGTAAGCAATAGTACTCCATGGTCCATCTGGAGTATCTGATCGTCCTTGTGGAGGTTGTTTTGGTTTCAGGTTTGGTTTTGATTCTTGACACTTGTGGCATGTGCGTATGTAGGACTTGACATCATTCGACAGCCCCGGCCAATAATAAAGTAATTTCATTTGATTAATTGTTTGTTTCTCGCCCGGATGACCATTTTCGTCATGATAAGTCTTAAGAATATCACTTTTGATGCTCTTTGGCGGAATTGTTCGAGTGCCAAAGTTATCTTTGAGAAGTAGTTCTCCAAACTGTCCGAATTTAAGTTGATCCCGTTTGCGGAAATATGGTTGTAAATCATTGTTCAAAACGCGAGGCCAGCGGTTAATATCAGCGTATCTTCGTACATCGTTAAGTACGGGATCGTTTTCTTGGAGCGTCTGTAAATTGGACTTCGTTAGTTGTAAGGCGTTCAGTTCGGGGAAGGATCTTGATAAGCAATCAGATATTTTGAGTGCACTTGATGGTCTGCGTTGTATCTCTATGTCAAATTCCGAGATTTCACTTAACCATTGGCTTACTTTTAGTTTCCGACTTCTGATTTTATGTGCCCATTGAAGACAGGAATTGTCGGTTATCCAAACAAATCTTCGGCCCAATAGAAAGTGCGCCCATTTTTGTAAAGCTTGTACGCCGGCGTAAACTTCTTTTTCAAAAACTGAATAATTCTTTTGAGCCTCATTGTATTGTTTACTTATGTATTCGATTGGGCGTAAGCATTGACTGTTGTGCTTGTGGTTGTTGATATTTTTCTTGCACAAAAATAAGCAGGCTCCATAGCCCTCTATCGAAGAGTCCGTTTCGATAATATACGTTGCTTTGTTTACATCGGGTATTTGTAGTTGTAAGGCGGAAGAACATATTTCGCGTTTCAGCTGTAACAGTGCCCTATCCGCCTCAGGGGTCCAACGAAAAGATCCACGATAAGTTTTCGTTATTGGAAATGCCTTCTGTGAAAAATTTTTTAGGAAGTGACGATGATAATTTAATAATCCAAATAGAGATTGAGCTTCTTCTCTCTTTGTTGGAGTTTTCAGATTTCGCACAGCTTGGACTTTATCAGGATTAGGCTTTTTCAATCCATTGCTGATTATGTATCCGCAGAACTTTATTTCTGTAGTTACCAATTGAGTTTTTGATGCCCGAATTTTCAAATTGTTCATACGAAGCAACCCTAATGCTTTTTCCAATTGTTGGACGTTTTCCATTTCGGTCTTGCTATGAACCAACAAATCATCCAAGTAAACTACCAGTTCGTTTCTCGGAATTGATCGAAATATCTTATCCATTAATCGCTGGAATACACTTGGCGCGTTTTTTCCGCCCATTGGCATATATTTCCAAGTGAATTGTCCAAATTCAGTAGTAATAGCCAATTTATTTTTTGTTGATTCTGAACACGGGATTTGATGAAAACCAGTCCACAAATCAGCGGCCGAAAAGAATTTTGAATGACTGAGAGATGTAACCAGGTCTTCTATGGCTGGCAGCGGGTAGTGGTCGCTTATTGTAACGTCATTAAGTCTGCGATAATCACAGACCAATCGCCATTTTCCATTTGGTTTTTTCACTAATAAGCATGGTGCCGCCCAGGGACTTGAACATGGTTCCATCAGCCCAGACTCGACGTTTTTCTTAATGATATTTTCCATTTCGTCTCTCAAGAAATAGGGCGTTTTGTATTTTTGCTGCGCAACCGGTGAAGCAGTTCCGGTTTCAATATGATAAATTGCTTCTTTTGTATATCCAAGAGGTTCTTCTTCCACTGCGAAGGCATCTATATTTTCGCGCACTATCCGTTTGAGTTCAGATACAACATTTGGCGTTTTTGATCCAATTTTAATGTCGGACATAACTTGATTCAATTTTGTCGGATTTGGTTGTGTTGCTCCTTGGGATTGATTTTCTAGAGGTGTTTCGCAAATTTCAACTTCATTTATATTGAGTAAGCGAGTATTTTCGTGTAGTAAGACATCGTCGTCTGTTATATTACAAATTCTAACCATGCATGTTGGGTTTGTCGGTCGAAGTATAGAAACTGATTTCCCAATAAGTATGCCATCTACCATTGCGTGGTCCAAAGCGTCGTTTGTTGCGTAATATGACGGGCGGATAATTGGATATTTTGATTTGACTCGAATAAATTTTGTTGATTGTTTTGGTATAATCATGTTACTTTCTGTTACCATTTGAAGCGGTTGAGAAGAAATTCTTCGATGACTTTCTTTCAAGCCAATTTGATGTGTTTCCATAATCATTGTTGAATTGGATTTTAAGGCCGTTGACTTGTTTTTTTGCGTTAATCGGTTTGCGACAAGGTCAATACAAACATTGTTGTTTTTCATTGCTCCCGTCCCGATAATTGTAGTTCGTGAATCTGCTGTTACGTAAAAGTAACACTTCTTGAGTTCGAGTAATCCAATAGCAATGTCGGTTTCGAAAGTTCCAAGAATATTGATTTCGTTTCCAGTGTAAGATAGTACGCGAAACTCACACGGAGCTAAATTTTCCACAACGTGTTTCGGAAGGTGGGTTTGGCTGATACAATTAATTTGCGAACCCGTATCGAATAAAGCATCAAATTGTTTCCCAAATAATGTTATAATTCCGATTGGTTTAGGGCCACATTCGTTCGCGGTTAATTTCCACAAATTAAGACAGTCTTCTTGTTTGGAAGAATTATTTGTTTCCGAAATTGGTTGGAGTGGTGTCGGAAAGGTACATTTCGTTTTGGAGGCTGCAGCTGGCGGTTTCGAGGGGGTACTTTCCATTTTGGAGGGTGAAAATGGCGGTGTCGAGGGGGTACATTCCATTTCGGAGGCTACAGTTGGCGGTGTCGAGGGGGTACATTCCATTTTGGAGGCTGAAAATGGCGGTGTCGAGGGGGTACATTCCATTTTGGAGGCTACAGCTGCCGGTTTCGAGGGGGTACTTTCCATTTTGGAGGCTGAAAATGGCGGTGTCGAGGGGGTACATTCCATTTTGGAGGCTACAGCTGGCGGTTTTGAGGGGGTACTTTCCATTTTGGAGGCTGCAAATGGCGGTTTCGAGGGGGCACATTTCATTTTGGAGGCTGCAAATGGCGGTTTCGAAGGGGCACATTTCATTTTGGAGGCTGCAAATGGCGGTTTCGAGGGGGCACATTTCATTTTTGAGGCTGCATTTGAAGATTCCCATTTTGCTTTTGAATAAGGTTGAGTTGGAAGCGGATTTGAGTCGACGTCTACATGTAGTTCTACGGGTTCATTGGAACCAAAATAGAGCCGCGTGCACAAGGTTTTTGAATTTGAAGGATTGTCCTGCATTTGAGATATGTTTTTGTCATTCGCAGATTGATTTTGTATAATATTATTTACAATGCAAGGGTTGTGATTGAGTGCCGGACGTGCCGGCAAGAATTTAAAGCGCAAATTCTTGCCAGATTTTAGTTTTTTGCTTGATGATTTTGTGCTACCGATATTTGTGTGGGGCAAGCAAATCGTATGTGACCAATTTTCTTGCATAAATCGCATTGTAGTTTAGTGCCCCGGCATGATTGATCGCGATGTCCTTTTACTCCACAGCGTCGACAACGAAATGGTGCTCCATAGCGGTTCATTTCCCAATGTGGTGGATAAGCTGTAGCGGGAGTTAAAGTTTGGCGTAATTGCGAACGTGGTTGTTGTCGCGTTGTGGTTTGTTTGTTCGATTGTAAGCGTTTTACCTCATTAATTTCCAGTTCGTTGAAATCTGATGGCATACGCTGAGTGGACAGAATTAATTCTTGTAATTGATCCAATTTTGTGTGGAGCTCAGTATTTTGTTTGAAGAGTTCGTCGTTTTGCGCATGTAACTGTGCCATTTTAAGATTGGTTTCATCCATGTCTACCGCATTAACGGATACCGATTTTTTGTGTTTCTGCATCTTGTCTAAGTATGCGGCTGTATCGTCCACTGATTTTCCACTCATTTCATGCTCGTGAAGAAACGTCTTTAGCTGTTGATTCAAGTTTCTATTGAATGCACTTTTGACAAGATATGCTATAATTTCCGTGCTTTTAGACACATCGCCAGCCATTCGTTTAAGCCGATTGAGAAAACGCATGAAATGTTCGTTATCGTCAATATTTCGCGTTGCTTCATTTAATTTCTTTTCCGCTTCTCGCGTTTTTTGTTGGTCGCTTTGAGTGCCAATTATTTCTGTTATCAGCTTCAATAAACTGTCGTAGGTTTTTTCGTATTTCATATCTTCCGCGTATTTCTCTATGAATCGTCTTTCACACGCGGATAACAGGACTTCTCGCTTTGCTCCGATTTTGAATTTTTTTACAGTTTCGTCATCGTCGAGTTTATGAGCTTTTATTGCAGCGTCGACCAAACAATCAAATTGCTCAATTTTGTCAGCTATTTCTTCTTTGGCGTGCAAGAAATCGGCTTGTCGCATTTTAAAACAAATCGGTTTTTCGGTTGTGAACATATAAAGGTTCTTTGCCTGCTGTATTGCGGCGGCTGGATGTTGTGACATAATAACTTGTGATTGCGTCGCCATTTTCTTTTCTTTTTTTTTTCGCTTATTTCTCTCTTTTTTTTTTATTTAATTTTTTTTTTTTTTTTTTTTCGAATTCTCGTATATCTCTTGTTGGGTTTATTGGAACCTCGTGGTCACCATGATATGACCTGATAAAAATCAACTAGTTTTTCTCATATATTTTCGTNGCGACTGGTAAGTTTTGTAACTGGTAAGATGTCGACATTTGCGACAGCAAATGTTTAGCGACTGGTAATATTTAGCGACTGGTAAGTTTTAGCGACTGGTAAGATGTTGCGACTGGTCAGAAAGCTGATGACAAGCCCGATTGCTGTGAGAATGTACCATGCTCGAAAGCAACTGGTAAGATTGAGCGACTGGTAAGTTTCTTACCAGTCGCTCAATCTTACCAGTCGATACCGCGTACCAGTCGATACCTACCCCCCTATTCGGTTACAAAATTGGCCTGCAAAATTGGCAAAGGTGACCCAATTTGGTCATCGTATCATATGCAACCTCGCTTCCCCCATCATGTGAACAAAAAAGATCAAATTATTAACTTTTCCACATTACCGGCTGTTGTTTTTTGGAATCAGTGATAAAAATCCTTTCGAACTAGGTGTATCCCGTCCCTGTAAGACAATTTTGTAATCTGACCCCTAGATGGGTTTTGTGACTTCTTTAAAACCGTTCAATGAATTTGTCATTCTTGCCATAAAATTCGTCGAAAAAATTGTGGATATATGACTCAAATTAAAAAAAATATCGGATTTTGTTTAGAGATATGGCAATTTTTGTGTCTTAATCGGTAATTATCGTGTCGGTTCCCGGTCAGTCCATATTTGACTTGAATTTTTAGCTTCAACATTTTCAAGTTTCATGTCAAAAACTGTTTGCAAATACATGTCTTGGGTTTTCCTCAATGTTAGTTCCAAAAAAGTAATTTTTGGGCCGTCCCAAAAATTACCAAATCAATCAGCTTTTTATTTTACCAAAAAAAAAAACTAATTTTGTCATTTTCACGCCAGAGATGTCCCATGTTAAAACCATTGTTTAGATTTAACAATTGTTTTAGATCTATTATAACAGCTTGTCTCACTTTGGTTATTTTTTTTTAGAATTAGGATTTTTAGAAGCCCGTGGCTCGGCTCGGCTCGACTCGGGCCCCCTGAAAATTTCCTTTGCTTAGCTCGGCTCGGCTCGGGCCTTCTTCAAATTTCCTTGGCTCGGCTCGGCACGCTACCATTAAAATTTTTGTCGGCAATTGTACTTTTTGGCTCTGAGCGAGCCAATTGTGCCGAGCCCTGCATATGATAATAAAACTTTTCTTTTATTTTCGCCATTTAATCCATAATTTTTTCTACAAGTGTATAAGAGATTTATTTTTTAGAATTTTTTAATGATATACAATAACACTGAAATACGAAACATTCTAGAGCTCCGAAATATTCCAGGTCGTGCATTTATCTTGCCAAATCTTGGAAATCCATGATTTCCAGCTAATCCGCCTACGCCATGTGCCTTTATCTTGCCAATTGCACTTATCTTGCCAATTTTTGGGTCAACGAATGTGCAAGATAAGTGCACAGGGAGTGTAAAGGTCTTTTTTCCGAGAAAAATATTATTGCTCTAAAGAAGGGTCACTGATTCGCTCATTATTTTCGATGAACATTTTGTGTTGGTTTTTTATCCGCTTATGTTTATTATTAATTTTTGCTTATAATTTTGTTTGATAAAACCCGAATTACGAAAGTTAATATTTATAGTATTTATAATTATTATATCAATTGGTTTAGCTCTGACCGTTCTTAGACTTTATTCCAGTCAGTTATTAATTACAGTCAGTTAATTAATTACCTTAAGAAATATTGTTAGAATAGTCTGAGCTTAGGTTCGCCAAATAGGGGTCAGGTCACCATCTAAGAGTTAGTCTCCAGCACGGACGCTCCACAAAGGAGGGTGTTATGAAAATCGTGGCCACCAGTAGATGTGCCTAAACACTTTGTGTGTAATTAGACTGTGCATTTAACTCACAGGGGGAAGTGCGTGCGAATAGACACGCAACTGGTTTTTTTCGTTTATTTAAGGCATATGGAGGCCCCGTAGGGCCAAACGGGTATTGGTGACCCCCCTCAAGTTTTCGAGAAAAGTCGATTGACGGTGTTTTTTTTGCGTAGGTTGGAGATTTCGAACAGCTCTCTAGGGGGCCCTGGTGGCCTAATTCAATTTGTTAGTAGTCAGATCGACGTAGTTTGACGAGCTCTACAATTTGCCTTATCCAATTTTTTTGATTTATTGCGAATTATTGTGATTTTTTTAAATGCGTGTTTATTTTCACGCATTTCCCCTTACGGGTTCCCAAAAACTCCTTCCCCCTGAGAGTTAACCACCAAAAAATAAACTGACAGAATAAAAGGTCTCTGATGAGTTGCATTGAAAACTTTATGGGATGGCGAAAAAAGTTCGGAAGTCAAGGAAGATGTGGCTCCGCGTAATCCAGCGTTGATAAGTTCATTCATCGAAACCATAGAGGACGTTGATCATACTCAATTAGCAACAGTAACAAGCACTAACCCCACTCAACAGTATATTACGATGATTAATTTTCTGGTTTGATCAAATGCAATAACGCTGAATGTTTCAATAAAAATATACCGTATGGGGTGGCTCAGACTGGGAAGGTGATGTCAGAATACCGTAACAAATAATAGGAAAATTACTTAAAGCCTCACAGTCTGAGAGTCCCCATACGGTATTACATTACGTTTACAATTTTTATTGTCCGCCGAACACCTTAATTGTCCCTCGCTCCATTTTTTATTAGACACGTTACAATTACTATAGGCTATAGCAACCCGACACAACAAGTAACAATTTCTTTTTTTTTATGTTCCGTGGACCGATTGTCATACGTCCAACGAATTTTTTGATAGTATAGACACAGTTTGAATGGTATTTCGTTCTAGATAAAAAGACTTGACAATCAATAGATGAAAGAGGCAGTCTTTTTAAATTATGCAACTTCGAGTGAGGACGAAGCTTCGTCGAAGGCATCACGAACTTCTCCCTCTACTCTGGTGATAAAAAACCATATAATGAAACCAAAATAGACAATTTGTTTGAACATTTGTTTGTTTATTTGATTTATTTTGCGAAGTAAATCGTAACAACAATTAATAGGTTACAATATTTCTATTCATAAAGATGACTTTTTCCAAAATGCAATTGGCCATCCATTGAATAAGACCACAATTTGCGATATAAATGACATAAAACTCGCAGCAATAACGCTAAGACAAATATACGAGATTGGCAAATTATTGTTAAAATCTATAAATTGTCACGAAGTTTGGCATATATCGAGGATTTATGACTCATTTATCACGTGACCCGTTAAATTTGGCGAAAAACTACCATTGATTCCTATACACCAGTTGTACAGTTATCTTTTATTTTTAAGCCTATTTTCAGTTCTCTTTCGTTTACGGTTATCTTTCATCATTTTCGTAAAAAAGTGTGCCTACGTATTTGTTGAAGCATTTTTCACACTAAAGTAAGATTTAAAAAATTTGAATAAAATTAAAAAAAAAATCCATTTTTGACTATAAATAATAGTAAATGTGGATAATTTTTCAAAGATAAGTGACTCTTGTGTCTAATATGTAAATAATTACTAGTTTAGTCTCATGAAAATCGGCTGCGCGTTTCTAGTATACCGTGTCGGCATATTTTAAATTGATATTGGCCAATAGGAGCACCCCATTGCAAGAAAAAAAGAAGAAAATTGCTCTATTCTAGAAACGCTCAGCCGATTTTCATGAGGCTAAACCTGTAGTATCAATATCAAATTATTTATCAATCCCTCCTATAAATTATTACCATAACGCCAATCAGGGCATGTTTTTTATAAAATCTGTGACTGAAATGTCCGGCGACTCCGCTCAATATAATGATATTGCCAAAATTGATAATTGGTTGAACAACGCAGAATCCAACTAATAAAGGTTTATGTTAACTCCCAGGGGGAAGTGCGTGTATATAGACGGCCTATGGTGTTTTCGTCAAAAAAAAGTCGTCAATAAATCGGTTCGTCAAAAACGAGTCGTCAAAGAACTTCGTCAAAGAAATATTTCGTCAAAAAATTGACGAACCCACTTTGATTTTTTAACAATTTTTTTCGTCAAAAAATTTTGTCAAAATTTGAGATAAAATTAACAAAATAAGGTCAAATCCATTTCAAAAATAGTTGCTTTAAGCAGATATCGCAGGTGATTACTTTGTCCCTAGGACGGTATGCACCTAACCCTAACCCTAACCATATTATTATACGTATATAAATAACTGGATGTCGAGGACGGTTACTTTGTCCCTAGGGCGGCATAGCGAGGCTCTCGAAAATTTAATCTATGGTTAGCCGTAACCCTAGTTTGAATTTTCTGCGAGACCTCACGCGTTCAGGGCTTTGTCCCTAGGACGGTGTAAACCTAACTCTAACCCTAACCTTTTTATTATAAGTGTATGAACAGCCGGGTATCGCGGGTTAGTACTTTTATTTTTCAGCTTTGTCAAATTTTTGACTAAGTTTTTTGACGAATGTTCCATTTGTTTTTTTGTTAATTCTTTCGTCAAATTTTTCACTAACTTTTTTGACGAATGTTCCATTTGTAATTTTGCTAATACTTTGTTCAAATTTTTGACGAACATTTTTGACGAACATTTTTGACGAACATTCTCTTTGTAATTTTGCTAATACTTTCGTCAAAGTTTTGACGAACTTTTTTGACGAATTACTTTTTTGACAAAATAATTCTCTTGACGAAAGTCTCTGACGACTCGTTTTTGACGAAACGATTTTTTGACGAAACGATTTTTTTGACGAAAGCGATATTGCCCTATATAGACATACGACTTGTTTTTCGTGGATTTAAGGCATATGGAGGCCCCGTAGGTCAAAACGGGTATTGCTGACCCCCTCAACTTTTCGCAAAAATTATTTTGACGGTATATTATTACGTAGGTTGGAAGTTTAAAACAACTCTCTAGGGGGCCCTAGTGGCCTAAATCAATTTCTGAATATTCAGATCGACTTAGTTTGACGAGCTCTACAACTTGGTTTCACCAGTTTTGTTGAATTATTGTGATTTTTTTTAAATGCGTGTTTAAATACACACTTTTTTCACCTACGGGTTCCCAAAAACTCCTTCCCCCTGAGAGTTAAACTATGAGAGAGCTAAAAAGTCAGTAAACGTGTGCTAATTAACTTGGGCCAAAAAACATTGGATATTGGTGTATAGGTATTGGCGTATCATATTGTATGATTCATACGGTATAAAACGAAACACTCGCCCGTTCACCACACACGAGAGTTAATAAGACATGATTATCACCGGCGCGCCGCGGTGCTCCCGTTTTTTTATCTCATGTTGTAGTCCCAACAGTGCTATATGGTAGTTCTGCTTTTAACTAAGGGGTTAAGCCATGTCTAATTTAAAACGACTACAGTTGCAAATTGAAAGTATGGCTTTTATACATTTATTGGACTTATTAGACATATTTTTAGCTTTTTATCATATTTATTTTGAAGTCTCCCGCTGGTGCGCCAATATAACGAGAAGATAACGAGTAAAAGTGGCATTCGTCGGGAGCGCAGGAGTTAACTTCAGGGCCGAATGTATACCTGCAACGCGTAAAAACTGGGTATTTTTCTTAACATAAGCAAGTACACCAAAAATACCACAAATCGTCGTTAAGACAGACATTGTTGAGTTTAGAGCAAATGCTATAATGCCAACATCTGTTATCGGTTCACGTTTTTTATGTCTGTTTCAACAAAAGTATACAAAAAAAAGAAATTTTTTCTCCAGAATAAACGTTTTTCGAAGGTTCTTCGCATGCGCGATCGCAGAATTTCCCGACAACTGAAATAGTCTCATACATTTTCAATAAAAAACTACTGTCAAAATAATTTATTAAGAAAAGTACGATTTAGAAATACTATGGTAAAGAGAGTCCCCGTGAGCGCCCATATTCAGTGTTGGAAAAGTTGGGCAACGCTCGGATTTTTCCCAACGTCCAACGCAAGCGTTGGCCAACGCTTGATTTTTTCCAAACGCTTTCAACACTACCCATACACATCTTTTTCATTACATTTTGAGTACTTGTCCGGTCCCGAAGTAAAACGAAACATTTTCACGGGTTAAAGGGGTTTTTACGGGTTAAAGGTTATTTTGACTTTATTAACTGCCCTGCGCCACCATGAACTGATTAACGGTGTGCGCCATGTGGGTCAGATTTGGTTCATGCGCGTTTTCATGATTACACCAAAACTATTGGGCCTATTTCGAAAATTTTAACAAATTGTGAAATTTTCATATGGCTATTTCATAATATATTTTTTTTTGTGCTGTTACAAAAAGTGAGTTTATTGAGACAAGAAAAAAGTCTCCAAGAACATACTTTGCGATAGGTGGAAAAGAAAAAAAAATTCAGTATGTGAAAAGTTACAGTATGAGCCCGAGGGGTTAATACGGAAAAACAGTTAACCCCAAAAAACATGATTTTGGTGCCTAATTTATAATCCCTAAGACGTTTTACTTTAACGTTAATCGTTAACGAATAATATTGAATACAAGCACCCATGGACCAGATCTGGCCCACATGGCGCACGGCAGTTAAAACAATCTGAAGAAAGAAGCGAGAAAAAAAATCTCAAAAAATGTGAAACGAGGGATCCTTTCCGAGCTTGTTCGTCTTTGTAATGAGATGTTTCAAGTCGAATAATAAAAGAAGCAATTAAAGACCAAATTCCGGCGCCAAGCATAATTTGGAAATAGTTAAAAAGCATCTCCGGTAGTGCAATATTGGCCACCACTAATCCATTGTGTTGAGCAATCCAGTCGTCTTGGTGTTCCGAACTCATTTTGACTCTTTTTGGATCTTAGTTTCGAGATAAGCCAGTAAAAGCA
This sequence comes from Oikopleura albicans, assembly GCA_004367875.1. Taxonomy (NCBI): domain Eukaryota; kingdom Metazoa; phylum Chordata; class Appendicularia; order Copelata; family Oikopleuridae; genus Oikopleura; species Oikopleura albicans. The sequence continues at coordinate 43,113 of SCLG01000052.1, forward strand.
GATAATTTGAAAAATATGAGAAATAAAAACCTAAGGATGGGGATGACCTCGACTGCTAGAAAATCAAATTTCTGAAAAAAAGTTATTTTGTTTTCTTATTTATTATTCAACCCGGGACCGTGTAATGTATGCAAAAGTGCATACACAGTATTTTTCTATCATTAATAAAATTTTACCAGTTTATTTTTTGTATTGTAACTGTTTGCCAAATGATGTCTATTCAGGGCACCGTCTGAATACGGATATTGTGTTTTTTGAAAAAAAAGGGTAATCCGTCGACAGTTTATATATACAGAGGGTAGGCGAATTCCGAAAACCCCAATGCCGGAACGCTTTTTACTCCAAAAAAGAATTGAAGTCACATTTCGGAACCAAAAAGTCTAATCCCGGAATGGTTTTTGGGCCAAAAGTCCAATTCCGGAACATAGGGGGACTTAGAATTTTCGGTTTATACAGGGGTTTATATACAGTGGGTAGGCCAATTCCGGTACGCTTTGCGATTTTGAGCTAAAGTACCCTTTTGTTTCCGCATTGGACTTTTGGCCGAAAAACCGTTCCGGAATTAGACTTTTGCGTTCTGAAATGGGACTTCAAATCTTTTTTGAAATAAAAAGCGTTCCGGAATTGGACTTTTTCCTATAACTGTTCCGGAACGGGGTTCCCTTACCCTCTGTAGTTTATTATACTAAATATAATCTGTATATTTTTTGTATAAATACTGTACACCACCTGTGCCGTTATCGGGTCAGCATTTCGAGGAATAATTTTGACCCGATAACGGCGTAAGGCGTAGGCGGAATGCCTTGAAAATTTTGATCGAAAAATTTGACCCGATAACGGCAAGAGCGGGAATATCGATGTATTTGCAAAATTAAAATTCGACCCGATAACGGCACAAGCGGTGAGTTTCTAGAATGTCTCATATGTATATATCTGTATTTCATATTTTCTTCATTCCTACTTGAATTTTTATAAAAAAATGATATTATTGGAAATTGGCCCGTGGCTTATTCATTGAAAATATTTTTTGTACCATAAGCATTTAATTAAATAATTGAACAATTGAACTAAAAAATATACTTAATTTACTAAAAATATACTTAAATATACGAAGCTCAATCAATAACGACACATGTGGTAAATAAGGGTCGGTAGTGCTTAATAAAGGTCGCTTTTTCGCGATAAAATAGTATTGCTCAAAATAAGGGTCGCTGATTTTTACATTTTTTCCCATCGGCATTTTTACTAGTTTTTCAGCATTTAATGGAAATAATAAGTTTAAATTGTATTCAATACATGAATGAAATTGATGAAACAATATTTAAAACGCAAAAACATAATAACGTCAGATTTCAACACTAAAATCGGCTAATGAGGGGTGTGGTTAATAAGGGCCAGTTCGCTTAATAAGGGCCGTTTTTCAAAAATCGTTAAACAACCCTTAATACGCACACCCCCTGTAGTTATTTTTTCTGTTTTTAAATCACAGTCAATTTAAAAAATATTCGTAAATGTTAATTTTAAAAGGTTACTGTTAATTTGTAACGTCCGAAGGAAGAAATAATAGACAACATAGTTATATTTTTTTGTATGTGAGGGTTAAAAACATAAAACTTACGATTATGAAAATGCCGGATTAAGCATAACTACATTACCTTTATATAACGTTGTCCCTGTCATGACCTTTGAGTCCGCACGACATTAAAATCCAGATTTCAAATTGAATACAACTTATGTTGTATTAACGTTGTCTTTCAGACTGATATCTTTCTTCAAACGAACAAAAATTAAAAATAAATATATTGGTCAAAAAACTCGATAGGCTTGCGTTTATATTTTCAAACAACAGATTTATTTGAAAATAATTGAACAACAATAGAAGTTTTTGTTACTAATTTTGTTCGAGCGGGAAACTTGATTACGTTTATTCAATAAGTTAGTCGATCATGATTCCATTGGTAGATTCTTCGACACACCGGCAACAAAATACTCATAAAATGGAAAGCAAAAGTGTGCCGATTTAGGCTGATGGGTATTTTGGCGTCTATTTTTTAATTGCGAAAAAACTATTTGCGTACTTTTGCGACCACAATCTGATTTCCAAGTTATGTTGAAACTAGGCCTCGGCACAATTGGCTCTCTTTGGATCGAGCCTAAAAATTGATAAAGAATGAAACTTTTCATGATAGCAAGCCGAGCCGAGCCACTAAAATTTTTTTGATCGGCCGAGCCGAGCCAAAGAAATTTTGAGCTACACCGAAGTGAGCCAAGTATACTGATCCTTTGTTCAAACCATAACTTCAAGACATTTGGTCAAAATGTCATTTTTGGTCGAAAATTTGCATTGCAGAAGCTACACATAGTAGACACAAGTATTTATAATGAGATAATTTATTTTTATACATAACCATAGGACACCATAAATATCATATTTGTTGACAAAAACATAAACAGGTGCCAAAAATGTGACATTAATACATTATATAGTATTTATATAGTCTCTTATATACAATGCAGTACGTATCATTACATTACTTCGTCAACTTCACCGAATTCAGCTTTATCTTTTCCTTTTCCGCCTTTTCCACCTTTTCCTTCCTTTTTGTCCTTTTTGTCGCCTTTTCCTTCTTTATCTTTTTTGTCGCCCTTGTCTTCTTTGTCTTTTTTGTCGCCTTTAGTTTTCTTATTTTCATCTTTTTTATTTTTTTTATCCTCTTTCTTGTTCTTTTTGTCCGTTTTCTTGTTTTTCTTGTCTTCCTTTTTCTTTTTCTTGGCCGCTTTTTTTCGTTCGGTTTCGCTCATTTCGAGACCCTCAAATTCCGAACGTTCGTCATTTTGGTCACTCATGACAAAATCCAGTACGCCTGCTTGGGTCAAGATTCCACGTTCACCTTGTTGTTCAACAGGCTGAATTAATGTTATGTACAAACCATTTAGTTGAAAAATTATCTTGATGCTGCACTTCCCGATAACGATATCATATTTTGTGTTATAAAAGTTCTTCTATTTCAACTCGATTATCTTTTCAACAAGACCATTTGCTCTTAAGTTGTCCCGTTTTTGATTTTTTTTCCTGTCAAAAAAACACTGTTTCAGGGTGTACAAATGAAGTTTAAAATCATTCGATGACAAGAACCCAGTTATAATAAAACAATATTTCGAAACGTGTTACCGACGGTTTTGACCTATCGCGAAGAACAAAATTAAGACAATTTATTCGATAAATGATAAAAATATTCTAAATAATTCAATCAAAGTCCAAAAAATCGCTACAAATTTTTGACACTAACAATTTAATGTTGAAGTACTTGGTTAGGTAGATTTTGCTCGCGTACAAATTCTAACTCGAAATCATTTTTAAAATTTGCTCTGCCATATTTTTATCAATAAACACATAAAAAAACTAAAAAAATGTGCACGCGAGCCCAACGACAAAAAAACTAATATGTTTAAGTGAAACGCTATTGCATTAAATTAAAAAAAGGCTTTATTTTTTATTAAAATTTGGCGTATTTGAATGTTTTGTAAAATATGAAAACAATATACATTTTATACTACACCACCTAACACGTTATGTTAACACCATTAAACGTCCAAAACTGTTAACATAATGTAACTTTGTTAACATAATGAGTTTAGACGTAGGCGATTGTTAACATAACGTGTTAGGGCGTGGGCGGAAAACGAGGTTCATTAAATCCAAAAAAGTGTTAACATAATGTAACTTTGTTAACA
>SCLG01000052.1:80588-97329 GCA_004367875.1 Oikopleura albicans
AGCGTTGGCCAACGCTTGCGTTGGGCGTTGGGGAAATTTGGAGCGTTGGCCAACTTTTCAAACACTGATTCATAGTATTTGCTGCATACATGTACAAATACATGTATATGTACCTAGTAACCTACTAACCATATATTTTTACGGCGCAATCGGATAAGGTCGAATATATAAATGGTCGAAACTCAGAAAAGGTCGAAACACCGAAAAGGTCGAAAATGACTCAAAAGGTCGAAACCTGAAAAGGTCGAAACGTTGAAAAGGTCGAAACCTGAAAAGGTCGAAACCTTAAAAAGGTCGAAAAAATGAAAACGGTTTATTTTCGGTATTGTTAATTCATCTAGTTATTCCCGATCGGTTTTTTGTATTTCACAACATTTTCCTCAACTAGTTGCCGTAAAGGCCTAATCCTCTGAAAAATTGGCGACTCCTCTTCGTTCATTTTTTACTTTGGATAACCAAATGGAAAATGAACCAAAAAAACGTGGCACGTATTGAGAAACTTATTATGATGCGAACGACAAGAAACAAACAAACATCGCCAGAACGCGAATATAAGAAAGTTAAATTTTCGACCTTTTCAGGCCTTAAACCTGATATGGTAGAATACAGAAAAGGTCGAAACTTCTAAATGGTAGAATACAGAAATGGTCGAATTCGACCTTTTCCGCATTTCGACCTTTTCACTCGTTCGACCTTATCCGATTGCGCCATTTTTACTCACATATCAAGAAAATTACCTTTGAGTCCTTATATCATACTTTTTCATTTTATTTCGCCTACGCCCTGTGGCTTTATCGGATCGGAACCCGTTATAGGATCAAACTTTTTCCTCAAAATGATGGCCCGATAAGGGCGCAGGTGCTTAATTGACATTATTTATTTGAGTGACGCATTAAACTCTTTAAGTACAATATGAAAACTAAGTCACAGTATCTGGAATATATAACAAAGAAAACAAGGCTGTAAACTGTATTGCTTGGGCAATAATTATAAACGTCATTATTTCACCAATGTTTTCAGGTTTGAAACTCACAGTTGATCAAAACACTTATTATAAGTAAAGCGTTTAAGGTGATCTAAATTAGATCAAGCTGTTTTTAACAAAGATTTTGTTAGACGTCTGAATTTCAGAGTTTAAATTTTACTATACACCACCTGTCTACGTAACTTAACAAAACTTTTCGAAAAAAAGGTGTTAAGTTACGTCAATTTTCTTAAGTTAGATGAGTAGTGCGTAGGTAGAATTGCTGAAAAATTCTTTAAAAATGTTAAGGGTAGTACGGTCGATTTGTTTACACAAAAATGCAAAAAAGAAAGGCTTCCTGGAGACAGGGCATACATTATAGAAGTTTGGGAATACTATGAGAACCCATATCCATCCTTTGTTATTCATTTCTCATTTTCATTATTCATTTTTTTGCGGGACCATAACTATTGGCAGTGAACTTCAGTGAGACCGGAAACTTGGCAAATCCGGATTTTCTAAAACAATATAACGAATTAATGGCTTTATAGATTCAGTTGAGATTTTTTGCAAATCCTTCCTATAACAATAAACTAGTGATTCCGAAGACACTTTTCAAAATTAATTTTTTGTTCGTGAAATAATGAGTTTTTATTGTTTTTTTGAACTTTCAACTCAAAAAAAAAATATTTTTTTGGACAAAATCTAAAAATGTTCTCTAACGAAACTCTCGACAAACAACTTGCAATTGGATATAAAAAAAATAGATCGTTAGGGTTTGCCGTATTAACGGAATATTGTTTTAAGTACTTTTTGGACACCATTTTTTGACTAAAAATGATAATATATGGTGTTTTTAGCAAATAATGCGGTTTTAGTTTTTATCAAATTAATTGTGTACTTGCTTTGAAGTCTTCTTATGATTATAAAAGTAAACTAAACTGGAACGAAATACGCAAACAAATTTTAGCAAGGACCACTAATGTGAACGATTCCGTATTTTACCCATTATTTTCCAAATTTGAAATGGTCAAAATTTCTAGAATTTTTTGCCGGAAATAAAGTTTTTGTACTTGAAGTCATTCATGATACATTTAAGGTTAACTTGAAGTGAATTATACGCATACAACACGGTCAAATAAAAAATGATGTTCATTTGTAAACAAATTGACCGTACTACCCTTAAGTTACGTCAATTTAGGCTTTTTAGTACAAAATTGACCAAACTTTGAAGACAAAATTTAATAATTTGCATTAATGTTTGATATCATAATTTACTTTATTAAAGAAAATGACGAAAAAACACTTTACAATTGAAAAAATAGAGACTATTAAAATTGTTTAACGGTAAAATTGTTCAGCGGTATAGATTGTGCGTAAAAATCCAAGATCTGTATACAAATGAAAGCGTAAAAATATGATTTTATAGCATTTTTTTAAAGACATAAATTTTCTACAACCTTGTCGGAAGTTTGTTGTAAATTACGCAGAAAGGCTCATTTTAAAGTTTTCTTTTTCATAATACAAAATTCGAACACCACCTATCAAGTACACCACTTACCAACGTAAATTAATAAAATATTTTAACAAAAAGGTGTTAAGTGACGTGAATTTTGTTAAGTTACGTAAATTTTGTTAAGTTACGTAGGTAGGGTGTAGGCGGAAGACCCACCGCGAGAAAACTGTTAAGTTACGTGCTTTTTGTTAACTCCTAGGGGGGAGTGCGTGTAAATAGACACGCAACGTGTTTTTTTAGTCGATTTAAGGCATATGGAGGCCCCGTAGGGCAAAACGGGTATTGGTGACCCCCCCCCTCAACTTTTCGAGAAAATTCGATTGACGGTGTTTTTTTTGCGTAGGTTGGAGATTTCAAACAGCTCGCTAGGGAGGCCCTGGTAGCCCAAATCAAATTCTGAATAGTCAGATCGACGTAGTTTGACGAGCTCTACAATTTGGCTTTACCAGTTTTTTTGAATTATTGCGAATTAATGAGATTTTTTTAAGTGTGTTTATTTACACGCATTTTCCCCCTACGGGTTCGCAAAAAGTCCTTCCCTCTAAGACTTAAGTTACGTCAATTTTGTTAAGTTACGTGGCGTTAAGTTACGTAGACAGGCGGTGTATGTTTACTACACCACCTAACAGGTTATCTTACCGCACATTATCTTACCACTTTTGGGTTATCTTACCACTTTTTGGACCAAATCGTTTAGAGGCTTCCGCCTACGCCCTGATTGGTTATCTTATCGAGGTCGGATTATCTTACCACTTTTTAGATAATTTAGGTATAATTCTTGCAATATAAAAATAATAAAAAGTAAACAGTTCCCTTAACCGCAAACGTTTTTTACAATCGGGTTATAATTTTAATAATTTTACCAATTATAACTTGGTAAATCCCGCACTTAATCGGATTTAAATACACAGGTTGCGCAGTTAACCGCCACCCTTCTAACTGCCACTTTTGCAGTTAACCACCAATTAGGGGTCTCACTATTTTCCAGCGATCGCGTCTTCGCCCTGCGCAGTTAACTGCCATTTGGAATTTTCAAATATATGGGAATTTTTCATAAATCTTGGGAATTTTTCTTAACTTTTGGGAATATTTAGTGAAATATTGAACTTGAGTGATTAATTATATTAATTTGTTGTAATTATCAATGCCTGTTTTATGCCAAGTTTTCGTCAAATTACTTTGTTAGGTTAATTCAAAAACAAAATGATTTTTCATTTCGTACATAACAGTCATGTCTTAAAAACGCTATACTCACGTTCTTTAAAATCGAAAATTATGTTTTTTTTCAATTGTTAATTTCAATTGTTAATTTCAAACTCTGAAATTCCGAGCTTTACAAAAATATTGAAAATATAGTTTTAATTTCTGGTTTTTAAATAATTTCCCTTCCTTAATAATTTTTCAATTTATTTTATTATTCATATTATTACTATAAATTATAACTCATCATATAAATTATGAGTCATCATTTTTGGGGTTTTTTCAAAAATGTCGACTTCTCATTAGTCAAAAACGAAAAATGTATTGCGAAATTCGCTAAATCGGGTTATCTTATCAAGAACCCCTAAATTGGGTTATCTAACCAGAGAAAACAGAGTTTTTTAGTGTTTCCGCTTACGCACTAACAGGTTATCTTACCAAAGTTAGATATCTTACCGCTTTTTTAGCGTTTATAAAGGTAAGATAACGTGTTAGGTGGTGTATATATTTAACATGTGTGAACAAAAAATATTCGATATTAACAAATGTTGACAGAAATAATATTATTTCCTATACACTAGGGTGTCCCAACAAATTGCGTTTTAATCGTAAAATACTATTTTTTGGCAAATTTTGAAACGAAAATTGTTTGTTTCGAATAGATGGAATAAGATAGGGCCAGTTTCGTAACTTAATTATTGTAGATAATACATCAAGAATACACCACGTCAAAATCAGTGTTGTTCTTGTCTCAGTATTTTAGAAAATGCGTTTTAATCAAAACATTTCCGGAAATCGTCAAAATCGACCCCTAGGTGTTAAAATTCGAGGGTCCCGTAATGAGATTTTTTGATCAATGTATCATATACACAGGTTAAGTACTTAACCGTCCACTAAAATTTTTTCAAAACTGGACGGTTAAGCCGGTTCCGGACGGTTAAGCCTGTAGTGTGTAGGCGATTTTTTTGGGGAAATAAAAAAAAACAAAGTCGACGGTTAACTCGTCCCCGTATACGAAAAGACGCACCCCGTCCCCGTACAGCGTCTGCAATTTTGCAGATGCACTTTAAAACGCTGTCAAGAGCAAACGCTTAATTTTTTTAACTTGATTTTTTTTTATTTTTGACGCTAGAAGTATTATTTGATGATTTATTGTTTGAATTGTTATATATGAAAAACACATTACGGTTCAAAGCGGCATGATAAGTAAGCCTTCAATTTATCAATGTTTTTTTTGTTCTTTTGTATTTTATAGCCTAACGGTAGGTGATTTAAACTAATATTTTGACCAAAAGAAGGTAAACACATGGTGCTTGGTTTGATAGCAGAAAAAATAATTGACAAACATCGNTTTTTGACTCAACTGTTATGAAAACAAAGAGAAAATATTCAAAAAAAATTAACTTAAAAACGGACGGTTAAGCCAAACTGGACGGTTAAGGGCATAGGGCGTAGGCGTTAGCTCTGAAAAAAAAAAGCTAAAAAGTGGACGGTTAAGCCGGTTCCGGACGGTTAAGTACTTAACCTGTGTACTCTATTATCTGCTTCACATAGAAAATTGATATGAAAACCCTCGAAAAGAGCTTGAGACACCCTACTATACACTATAGTTTTTCCACAGTTTTTGGTCGCGATTAGTAGTAAGGCAACTAGTTAGGTGGTGTACGTCATTTGTCATTGATAAGTCTATGAGTGTTGAATACCGAACATAATTTTCAGAGATTTCATTAAAATTTTCGTAAAAACGCAAACTTATTTTCATCGTATTTAGCTTTGATTTTTCAATCGAAAAATAATCACGCGATTTTGTCAAAGTTCATTGGTGAACGTGCATCCTATATTATTTCGGTGGTATTTGCCCCAATACTCGTTTTGCCAGAAGAACTTCTTGATCTGTTCAAATTTCAGAGGTCTACGTTGAAAATATTTAATATACAAAAAAACAAAAAAATAAAAAAAGAAATTCAAGATGACGAAAACGGTCGAAAATATAGTTTATTAAGCGAAGATGAGAAATTGCTTTATCTAAATTACTTTCAAAATGTTTCGGACAATGAATCGCGAAAAATCTTATTTATGGCTCGCGAATCATGTACACAATTATGTCTTAAGTAATGGCTATATTTGATCATACTATAAGTGCATATGTTAGGTTTTGTGAGGTTGTTGAGTCGAAAAAATCAGGCCAGACCAGAAACCGAACCTGGAAGCTCCCGTTCCGGAAGCGAGCGCTCTAACTACTGAGCCAACCAGCTAACGTAAACTTACTTTTAATGGTACTAATACACCGGCTGAGGGTTTATTAGGCCACTTTTCAAAACCGGCCTGATAAACCCTCAAACGTCAAAGAAAAATAGATTGTATTCATTTAATCTGTTTAAAAATTATGTATATTTATGTAGTATGCTACATTTTGCGAAATATATAGTTCGCTACATTCTAAATGTAATGTAATTCTAAAAGTAATGTAAAGTAACACAATAATTTAGCAAGGCAACATTGCGCAAATAAATGTTAAATATCAATTTAACATTGTGCAATGAAATGTTTAGTTACAAAACTGTACATTCCGCAATGAATGTATCACAAAAAAATGTGTATATTTCATTGCGAAACGTATGAGTGTACTCAAAAGTATACATTTTGTTACGTCATATGACACGAAAATTAACCACACATTTCGCTTTTAATGTGTCACTTTACATTACAGAATTAATAACAAAAAGTACACATTATGTAATGTGTTACATTATGTAACAAAATCTATTATTAAACATTATGCAGTGAAATGTATTATTGTACATTACAATAATCACGTAATGTGTAATCATACATTTCATCCCATAATATGTTAGTTTTGTTAAAAATTGCGTAATTTGTAGTAACACATTGTTCTGCGAAGTTTGTTGTAATTTTTTACTCATATTTCATATACAAATGTGTGATTTTGTAAAAATAATACATTTCGCAATGAAATGTACACATGCATGATTTATACATTTCATTGCAGAATTTATAGTTCCAAACTTAACATTTCATTGCACAACGTCAACATAGGTTTTAAACATTTATTTGCGTAATTTGTTATCAAAAAATATTTGCGGAACAACAATTACACTTTTAATTTTCATAATTTTTGTTGCTAAATAATACGCACTATGTAGTGTCGGAGTAGAAATTGCGATCTTTTACCACAAGCTACTTAGTTCCTATTATTTAGTTACCAAAATTATGGAAATCAAAAGAAACTCGTACATTATGTTAATTAATTCAACATAAAAGACAACAGCCACCATAACTGAGGGGGACAATGGAAGTTTCAAGCACTGTGGCTATAATTTTTCTCTAGATAATTTTTATGTAGAATAAAATTTTCGAGGAATATCAATTTTCTGAGTAAAAAAATGCGAATAAAGACTGACATTTGTGTGTTGGTCAGTTATTTCATTCTACGGACAAAAAGCTATCGTAGGGCTAGGAGTTGCGTTATACAGGGTGACGTAATATAGATGCTAATCCGTTTTTGGTGACTTATATTCGCTCAGCGTACTAGCGAACCAAAAACGGCTGAGCATCTATATTACCTCACCCTGTATATTATTTCATATAACCAATTGAAGACTGCAATTGTTATTTATTCATATTTTTATTTATCCATTAGAAGTTTAGACTTCAAGGCCAATACAAATTTGGAACTTTGTTATTATTCGCCAACAAGCTGTTGGATTCTGAGTTCCGTGGTCCAATTAATATCGGTACTCACTTCAGCGTACTCGACTGTGGCTCCGACAATAGATGAAATGAAAATGAAATATTATATTCAATATTCAAGGCCTCCCCCGTTATCGCACTATGTCATAAAAGTTTTGCAAGTACTGCTCCATGTAACGCTTGCAATTGCAACTGTTTTTTTGTTAGGGTTTGAGAGAATATTGAAAATAATAATTGAATAAAAATTCTTTATATTTGCTAAATAAAACCTTGTATCAAGTCTCGTATCAGTTTTTTTGAAAAGTATTCATTTTTGGGGAAAAAATCGGTGACGCTACAATTTGGCCCCCACAGTACTGGCTCGCTCGAAAAAATATTAAGGAAGAAACAAAGATTTTTTTGCTTGCCAGGGCCAAATTGTTTTTGCGCTTGAAGTCAAAAAGTACCGATTCTTTTGTTTTCTTTTTTCTTTTGTAAACAGAAAAAAAAATTAGTTGGGGCAAAATTGTATTTCTCAATACGAATTTGGCTCCCAGGGCCGAAAGCGAAATACAAAATACAATTTGGCCCTCAATTATTGAGATATTATTTTGACAGTCTGCGTCTTTTCCAATATTTTATAAAAACAATTTAGTACAATCCGGGACTCCTGTTAACATATTATTTATTCAGCTATGCATTTTTTGAAAAAAATATTCGAAAACTAAGTCAATCGGCACTTTTGAAAAAACAATCTGGCTTACTTTACCATGATTTTGGTTGATCAAAGATTTGCTAGAAACATCAGGTTCGTATTGGCATCAATTTAAAAGAGACTTTTGGTCATTTTCTTTTTATTATTTCAAACAATCAATTGTAAGAACTCGGCGCGCCGCCCGGCAGCAATTCATTTGCATAAATGGAATTCCGCGGAAATTGGGCGGAACATAAAACTCCTGATTGCTTTTTAAGGGACGCTTTTTTGTAAAAAAAATGGTCCAAATAAGGGACGAAAAGTACTATAAACGAGACGCTTTTACTGTGAAATTGCAAAAAGTACCAAATACGGGACGCTTTTTTGACTGAAGAAAAATAAAGTGCTCATTACGTATAAGTGTTCATTTGTATGTGAGTTGTTTGGGTTGTGGGAGTTTTACCAAAGCTTCCTTTAAATAGCACACCCAAGTTTTATGTTTGATAGTCAATATAATGCGACAATTGCTAAAAATATTTGAGCTTGCATCAGACGAAGGTCCTCTTTGACAATTACTGGGAATAGGTTTTTTAGCCCATATATGGCCATATGATTTTTAACTTAGAATTTTCAGTTTGCTAAAAAAACCGGATTCGACCTTCCTTACTTGCAATACGGACGTTTTTGATTATCGAAAATAGCGTCCGTATTGAGAAAATTGTCATAAAGTGTCCATTCCGTATTGGAAGCAATCGTCCGTATTGAGAGCAAGGATTGTATAATAGCTAATTTAGGTGAATCGAGAATGACGATACCAAAAATCATATAATTTGGACCGGTTATTTGAGTTTTTATCCAAAAAAATACCCTCCAATTCCTGTCCAAATATTCTCAAACTGATTTGATTGGCTCAGAAATATACGATCATCAGACAAAAGACCAATTTAAGGGACAGGTGTTTAATAAGGGACGCTTTTTGAAATTCGCAAACCGTCCCTTATCAAGCCCTTTCATGTATTATTATTTCACCGAAATTCAAATATAGCGACCTCTAGTAGAATGCGAGTCGTATTCTGCTGAGCCGCCCTTCATCCCTAGGACGAAATTCCCGAATAATTTTTTTCATTCATTTGTGTAGCATAATTCATTTACTATATTGACTTTATTTTGTTTTTAGCATATTTCGTTTTTTCTCTTGCATAATGTACAAAGCTTCACAAAAATAAAAAATTAAATATAATTAAAAATGTCCACAGAGGGGTCATGGATTGTACTAAAATGCTGTTTAAAAAAAATACTGGGAAAGGCGATTATACTGTAAAAATAATATCTCAATAATTGAGATCCAAATTGTATTTTGTATTTCGGTATTGGCCCTAAGCCAAATTAGTATTCACAAATACAATTTGGCCCCCAACTCGTTTTTTGCGGAGGTCACATTGTATGGCACCCAAAAAATCATGTCTTTTCCCATAGTTTTTCCCAAAAAACTATTTTAAAAATGATTATAACGTTGAGTCATTTTTTAAAAATGTATTGACGTCAAGTCAGTTTTTTTTTTGGTCTGACTTTATAACAAGACTCCCTGTATTTATTTCGTTTTGTTGATTTAAAATTAATTATGAGTCATAATTTATGACTGATCACTCCAGGGATTTGTTCGTGATATCTTGAACTCTGATTGGTGCAAGACAGTGTTTTTCATTGACACTATTACCCTTATGTGCAGTAAACCACGACTTTTGCACAGTAAATAACCTACGCATTGCGCAGTGCCCCCTTAAGTGCCACGCTCGTGCCGCCGAAAGCGTTTTTGAAAAAATTTCCTCTGGGGAACTGACAGTTTATTTCACGAGATACTTAAAGTACATTCTTTCAATTGAAAAAGACGCTGTTTTTTCTTATTGAAGACAACAGATGGGCTAATGGGCGAGAATATATTTTCGATAGTCTTGGAAACGAATCATTGGTACTCTTAATTTGTGGTCTTATTATAACATGTGCATGTCCTGGGTTATTTATCATTCAAAATGTGTTATTTGGATTGGCCCAAAACTTAACCACACTATCAAAGGTGTCACCTATAATGTTTTTCAAAATTGTTAACTTAAGTATTTAAGTATGGTTTTGGAAACATTTTCATTTTTGTTTGCACAGAACTGAGATTCCAACAAATCGTTATGATAAACTCGTCACGTTTTCGCAAAGAAAAAGAACATCTGTTCACTCCAAAGAACATTGGATTAATAATTTGCAGTTATTTGTTGTATTTTGCACCCCTGCTTTGTCTGGCGCTAGTTATTTCTTGGGCTAAGACAAATGCGTACAGTTGTGAGCCCCTCAACAGTTCTTTTTTACTTGACAATGAAATACAGCCTGCATTTAATAAGACATTTGGCCAATTGTACAAAAAGAGGAAAAGAATGCTTAAACACGAACAGTTGTATATGATTTGGAATGAGGGCTATGGGGCACAAAGGTTTATGTCAGAATTATCACGAATATAATACTCGAATCAAAAATGTTAAGTTATAACTAGTTACGTGATTTTAGAGTATTTTTTCAAAGTCCACAAAACTGTGAATTTACGTGAGGCCCTTTTTTAGACTTTGTTCCAATAACAAAGCAAAATTTGATAATTTTCCATATGTTTGATATAAAGGATATCATCATTCACCATAATTTACTGATCCATTAAAGAGAAAATAAATAAAATCACATCAATCACTTAACGAAAATAATTTAAGAGAAAAGACGCTATAGGTAATGCATCAGGTTCCACGTATTTTGTTTAGTTGCGTGGATTTTGTTAAGTTACGTCGTGTTAACTTACGTAGGTAGGTGGTGTAATCAAAATATTATTAATGGGGAAGAGATAAATGACCAGAAATTTATAAAAAATTTCTTCACTATATACACAGATTAAGTACTTAACCGTCCGAACCGGCTTAACCGTCCACTTTTTAGCTAACTTTTTTTCAGAGCTAACGCATACGCCCTATGCCCTTAACCGTCCAGTTTGGTTTAACCGTCCGTTCTTTAGTAAATTATTTGGAAAATCTCTCTTTGTTTCTCAAAAATTAATGTCATATAGCAATATTAAAACTTTTTCAATGGTCAATTGAGTAAAAAAGTATCAAATAGTGAGAAATAACAGTCATAGAAAAGAGTCACGTGTTATAGGAGATCAAGTTTTTATATAAAATAGCTATTTTTCCTTAACTGTCCACCCTATTTTTGCTTAACCGTCCACTTCGTTTCTTTTCAAATTTCCCCAAAAAAATCGCCTACGCACTACCGGCTTAACCGTCCGGAACCGGCTTAACCGTCCAGTTTTGAAAAAAATTTAGTGGACGGTTAAATACTCAACCTGTGTATTTAAATACGCCCACAATATTTGGATGGACACATAAAAGCGCAGGGCGTTAGCGGGTTTCCGGAAAAATAGACATTAAAAGCGTAAACATACAATGGAAACTTACAATATAATAAGATCAACGGAACTGAGCGGAATTCATCCGCGGAAACATAACCGCTGACAACAAAAATAGGCACTCGATGTATCATATATGTACGATATATGTATGGTATATGATATGATGCATGAAACACTATTATTTCCCATCAGGCAAAAAAAAATAAACTTAAAAATTTGTGTTTGTCTGTTTTTTCCGGATGAGTTTGAATAAAAATAAATTCCTCCTGAATTTTTTTTGTTGATGTTTTTTGGATGAAAGAACAAATTGTGCAAATAATAATCAAGTTATCATTAACAACTTCCACGGAATTAGAGTACCATTATGGATTCTAAAGAAGTCTTCGCGATAATTCTAGTTAGCGTTGAAGGATATGTCCCACATTATATGCCATCGAACAGTTTTGACGACATTATTAACCAGTTCAACTCGGTTGGATTTCATGACATTTGCAACAATTTTTATTCGGATTATAGGTTTTCCAAGAAAAACGGAATGTATAAAACGGCATTTGGAACGGTGCTAGGAAATTTTTATGTTTTCTTTTAATATAAAAAACAATTTGCCAAATCCGGTTTGACATACCGGTTTAGTCTCCTGGAATCGTTATATTTTTAAAGGCTAAGATGCTTATTTCCAATTAGTAATTGCACAAAACCACTAAACTTTTAGACAAAAATTAGACATTCTGAATGGAATATGGGCCTCAATGAGGCATTCCGTTGTCGATGTATAACGGTGTATTATGTGTGCAGCCTGAACTATAATAAACATGTATTCTTGAAATAATCATTTCAACAATTTTATTAAATTAGCTATTTTTTGAGAGAAAGAATATTGTAAAAAAAGTGTTACCTATTTGGGTAATTGAAGTTTGAAAAAAAAAGCTGTTACCTATTTGGGTGAGAAAGTCATTTGTTACCTATTTGGGGTGGCGACTGTATTATATTGTTTAAATTTTGTGATGGAACAGAATTGTTGTTCGGTATTTATTCCGACTGGCTCGAATTTGATCAAAATTATATTGACCTAGTTTATTTATGTTATAATACACTGTTTCTGATATTTTTGAATTTATTTTTAAACTGCACCGTCCACGGACTGCAGTGACTTATTTATTTACGCTTCAAAATTAAAGCGCGTGTGTTTTTCGAGAAAAAAAAACGAAAAACACTGGAGAGATAATAGAAGGATTGAAAAATAATTTTTTTTCACAAGCAAATTTTATATACTAGCCAAATGTTATTATTTTTTTGACAAAAAATTATTTACAAGTAAAGTGAATTAGACCGTTCCCGTTTTTGTACTACGTTTTGTAGTACAAATGACTTGGAGCGCAATTCATTTTGGCTTCGCGATACCAAAATTGTTCTAGATGGTTAAATCCCCAGATTAATTTCGATTTCCTGTTGAATGCGACTATTTGTAATCTCATCCTACTTTGAGAATTTCTTACGACTTTTTCGCTCTCGCACGTATTGTTTCACTTTCAGCGTAATAATTAGCGTGTTAAAGTAAAGCAAACTTAGTAAATTACAATAATTCTAAGATAAAAATAATTTTCTGATCGATTAAAAACATTTTTTTGGATTTTTCTGTTTAAAACGCGATTTTTAATTTTGAGACTAGAAATAATTGTGTTCCAAACAATAAACTGCAACGTCAAATTGACGTCATTATTATAATGATTATGGTGTAAAATTATTTTTTTTGACGTCATTATTATAATGATTATGGTGTAAAATTATTTTTTTTTTCAGCAGAAGTGTTTTTAAATTTAAACAATTTTTTGAATTTCTTTCGCACGGGTACCTTTTTTCATAATTTTTTTCAATTTATTATTTTTTTTTTTGATTTTTTGGATGAAATTACTGCAAAAAGTAAGTCTTTGAAAATACAAACAATATGCACAAAATAGGCATTGGATAAAAAATATAATACACCACTTGCGCAGTTATGTTGCCGAAGTATTTTAAAAAAAACGGCAACATAACTGCGCAGTGTGTAGGCGGGTTTGCAAAAATGTATATGACGAAATTTCGCAATAAAATGACGAAATATTACAAATCGGCAACATAACTGCGCAAGTGGTGTAAAAGGCAAAAATTTTTTTGGATACAGGCTCACAGTACCCCAAATAAAGAGCCCGTATTTAACGTCAAATAATCGATTTTTTGTGAATGATTTTTTCATTCAACTCATGGTTATTTAAACGAATTCATGTCTAGTTCTTTGATAATAATTATAATTCTGTGCAATAGGATGAAACTATTGAATGATGACCTTCTTTTCTGTATAGATTTCTTTTCTGTATAGGTGTGGGAAGCACCTAAATTTGAAACTGGTCACTGTAATTTATATCATTACAGTGATAATTTAACAGTTTTTATAGGAAGTGCAAGATTTTATATTTTTATTTGGCGTACTGGCCCGTATCCAAAAGCCCGGTTCCAAAAACTTATTAAAATGTGCTGTAATCCTTAAACATTCTAGAATCAGTATCGACCTGAAAAATGTTTTGTTAATATTATTTAGTGGCAAAAAATATTTGAAGATGACGTAATGCCGAAATATCAGATAATAAAAGTATATTATGGATAAATGGAAATGTCAATCTACAAATAGTTACTATTTATATATGTTACCGGTTATACGCGGGGTATAACCGGTTACAAGTGAAATGTTCAAATCTCAATTATAGACTCCTTTTTTATGTAAAGCATATGGCGGGCGCATAGTTTGCCGCAATCAAGTTGAGTTTTGGGGTGTCCTGAGGAGAAAAGTCAACAGTTTTCAGCAGTTTTTTTGTGAATCTGGTCAATTTATTCAGATTCGATCAGATTATCTATTAAGATTATTCGAAAACGTTCAGACTATCGTCATATCAACGATGGGCTCAAAAGGGGTAACTTTTTTGGACTATAAAAATAAAGGTGATAGGAACTTAAATATATTTATGTTAAAATTTAATTAATAAGAAGACATTTCAATGCAAAAATAATTATCAAAATCTATTATTTCAATCGCTCACAGTATGCGCTTGAAAATTTACTACGTTTAGTAGTACATCGACGGGTACGGGGTGCGATCGTTACACAACGGGCCGGGTTAACCCGAGACCGCGCATTGGGACCATATCTGGTCCCGAGCGGCTATTTAAGTAAATATCTTGGATCTGGGATAAGATATACTTCTGAAATCTTTTATACTCGAATTTGTTATCCTCCTTTTATTTTAACAAATATGAATCGTATCATAGAAATGCGCTAATCTGTTGTGGGGAGGCGCTACAGAAAAGTAATTTTTGTAGATTCAAACAAATAATGACGCGTTGGCAGGTAAAAACAGTTATTTCTCAGCATTTTTTTTTTGTCAACAACAGACAATTGTAAGATATTTTTTAAAATAATAACCAATGTATAAAAACAATCAGAAAACCACAAAAAATTACATTTTGGGACTTTTTCTGGACGAAACTTTCCTCCGAAGCTTTTAGTTCTCTCTAATGACTTCTATTCATTTTACTTCGGGCTTTCATAAAAATATTTGAATTTAAAATGAATTTTTGAATTTTGATTAAATGAACACTAGATTTCCGGTTGTGTTGATATATAAAACAAACTCACTGAAACGCTCGCCAGTAATTGGCCATAAACATTATTAATTTCTGATTTTAAACATTTTCGATTCAAACAATAGTTAATCAATTCTTTCATAAGTCATTGAAAACAAATATATCACAATTCGGCTAACTAATAAACAAATGACAAGCATCTTGGTGTCTGGGACCAGATATGGCTCCTCTCTGCGGTCCCTGAATAGTACCTAGTACGCGGTCTAGGGTTCAGGTAGGTTTGATTGACTCGCCACACGCGGTTCGCACAATATGGTACCAGTTCGCACAATACGGTACCAGGAAAAAGCTTGAACTTCCATATATTTTTCAGAAATAACGTTCGCGCAGAGTTACGAGACCAAAAAAAAAACTCATAAGTTTAGTTTTTGGTGATTTTCTTCTAACCGCTAGATTTTGAAGGGTGAAAAATCAGTTGCGCCGTATTCAATTTACATTATTTCACGAAATTATCATAAATTAGCCACAAACGATAAGTTGGCTAATTTGATATATCATTTTGAGAATACGGTATTTATTAAGTTTAGTTTATTTAGTTAGAAGGCTCCAGAAAAATAGAAAATTTCCTACATTTGCTACATTCGAAGACGCAATCAAACAAAAAATGGAATGGAATTGGGATATTAAATTTAGTAACATGAAACCGAAAAATTTCAAAAAAAACAGAAGAATTTTATTTCCGGGTTATCAGCGAAAAAGTTCGAAAGGTAAACAAGATGTAACGCCAGTCCAATTTTTTTCCAAATTGAGTTCAGGAACTAGAACAGCGCTATGACACATAGAATAGTATAAAAAATGTCGGGTTAGGGTTAGGTTAATCAGCATAAAATAGAAAGACGAGCATTATTTCAAAAAACGCATGTCATAAATTGCTAGCGAAAGAAATATTGCAATAATATTGGTAATAGGCATCTTCTAGTGTTTTCAAGTAGTTTTTTCTGTAATGGGTTTTTTCATTAAATTTATGTTAAGCACGAAATGCATTCGAAATTCTGGCAATCTCTGAGTCAGATTGGCGCTTCAATCAATGGGTGACCTGTTTCTCTATTATACATAATACATCAATTGATAGTATAATGGATGAATATAATAGTTTGAAAGAACAAATTTATCGACAAAAAAGTGAGGTTCCTGCAGTTATGTTCGTTGCTGAAGAAACGGACACCGGGTTTAATGATCGTTTATTGCCGATGGATGTACTGTGGACAGACTTACTGCCTAACACGTGAGTGAATTATACATACGTATCTATATAAAGCATATTTGCTTGGTTAATTCTTGATTGCAACGTAAGGCTCAGTTCAACCGCGCGCAGCTATTACGCATAGCAGCGCGGGCGGATGAGTAAGTTACGCTTGAAGCGAAGCTTCGCTCGGGTTACACTCGAGCGACGAGACGCGAGTATATGTTGGCACCAAGCCACATTTCACGCGCCGCCTCGCTCGGGTAAGTTAGGCTTAGTATTGGGATACTGTGGGACTTAACCGAATACATTCTTAGGTTAAGCGTTACAACCAAAACCGCGTGCTTTCCGTGCAGGTATGAAGCAGCACAAGCACGCAGCAAG
>SCLG01000052.1:103981-127864 GCA_004367875.1 Oikopleura albicans
TTCAACCGCGCGCAGCTATTACGCATAGCAGCGCGGGCGGATGAGTAAGTTACGCTTGAAGCGAAGCTTCGCTCGGGTTACACTCGAGCGACGAGGCGCGAGTATATGTTGGCACCAAGCCACATTTCACGCGCCGCCTCGCTCGGGTAAGTTAGGCTTAGTATTGGGATACTGTGGGACTTAACCGAATACATTCTTAGGTTAAGCGTTACAACCAAAACCGCGTGCTTTCCGTGCAGGTATGAAGCAGCACAAGCACGCAGCAAGAGCCGTTAAGGCTACTTAGGAAACCTATCCTTACGCAATGATTCTTGGCTCTTTGTTTTTAAATTTCGTTAATCCACGCAGACATGTAAAAAATCATACATTTTGTTTTTATTGTTGTTCGGACTTTTGTGCTATGTCAGTTATTGTGAAATAATTAATTGTTCATACAAATGTGTGTGCCAAGACAGCAGAAAAGAAGGCAAATAAATGTGAGAAAATCTAGATCTGTTTCCGGGAATTCGGGCAATCCTCTTTTTTAACCCCACGTATATTTACTTATTTTTTGGTCTTATTGTAACACCCATAAGCTTGTGATTCATTTGTAAATTATGTACTCCACTCAACAGGTTATCCTACCTTTATGAACGCTAAAAAAGTGTTAAGATAACCTAACTTTAGTTAAATAACGTGTGAGTACGGCGGAAACGCTAAAAAAACTTTTTTCACTGGTAGGATAATACGTTTTATACAACCAAAAAAAAAAACTGCCATTTTCATTCCAGAAATGTCTCATGTTAAACAATAAAAAGGTTATCTCGCTTTTGTTATTTTTGGGCCGCCTTTAGCTTTTTGGCTCGCTATTTTTAGAAGCTCGTGGCTCGGCTCGACTTGGCTCGGACTTTCTGACAATTTCTTTGGCTCGATTGCCGCGGCTCGCTACCACTGAAATTTTTGCCAAAGCGAGCCAAAGCAAGCCCATTCTGCTGAACCTTCAGTAACCCATTTCAAAATAAACACAAAATACAGTATGATGTAGCATTATTTAATTGAACTCATTATAACCAAAGTAAAACACACACAATTAGTCGACTTCCCATAGTATACATTATGCAAAACAGGTCAAACACGCCCTTTTTCTTCTTTTTCCTCACCTCTTTCTTTTCTCGCATATATGTAAGGGCAATTGGGTCCGATCGCACTTTCCGTTGCGTTGAAAAGTACGGTGAATGAATTGACAATTATTTTAGGGCAATATTTTGTGGTGACAAACCGTGTCATGAGAAATCACGCAAAAGCAAACAACTATGCCGTTCATTGTATACAAAAAACGAGACAAATACGAAAAATATGTTAACAGCGTCAATCGGACTTATATCGACCATCTTTTTATTGTCCTGTGTTTTAGACGTTCTTGAATGTTTGCTTCTATTATATGTACGAACATACAAAACTAAAAAAGGAAGCATTTCGCAATAACAGTATTATTTTCTAATTTCAATTGCGGTCGGATTTTTATTCTTTAATAAAACACTTTGCAAACCGTTCAAAATTAAAAAAACAGTCTACAGGTGAAATACATATAAAATAAACCACCTGACGAATTATCTTCCTAAGATTGGGTTATTTTACCACTTTTTGAACCAAAACGTATCGAGATTTCAAATTATTGAACTTAACGCCTTGACGGGTTATCTAACCAAAGTTGGTTTATCTTACCGCTTTTTAAGCGTTTATAAAAGTAAGATAACCCCTCAGGTGGTGTACGCTATTTTATTTTTAAAAATAACAAAATGTGCGCCCTTAAGTTTCTGACGACGGCGTTAATATTTTTTGAAATATCTTTCACCCCCTGCGCAGTAATCAGGGGTCAAGTTATCAGGCTGGTTGGCTCTCTCGAACTGTTATTGTGTGGGTCTCCCCAAAAACCTCTCCATTTTCCCGCTAACGCCCTGCGGGCGCTCTGTGCAGTTATCGGGCACCACTAGTAGTTAATTCGCCTACGGTTTTTGGAATATTTTTTGTTTATTTTTATTTTTAGTGTACAAACTACACTCCATGTGGGTTTATCCGTCCAATTTTTGCGGCTAGTCGGTCCATGCACTGCGGGATTACCATTCGAATATTATTATTTTTACCATTCGAATATCACGTTTAAGAGCCCAATTGAGTTGCTAACCAAGTTTAAAAAAGTATGAAAATAAAAGATTGAAAATTAGGGTTCTCAATAAATAGCAAAGAATATATAAACATGAAAAGTATTGAAGCACTGTGCGACTGAATAAGAAAATAAAACGAAATTCAAAAAGATCGCTATAACATCGCTTCCATCTTGGCAGTCTTTCTTTTCACTGGAACTTTGATGACTTTTAACTCAAAAACGTTGAGGTTAAAATTGTTTTGTATTATGAACATTAAAGAACAAATATGTGAGAAGAATTGGGAAAGTCTCAAATACGAAATCGACTGTATGACTTTGGGAATATCAGGAAAAAGTAGTAAGATTGTATCATATATGGATGACGTTAGTGGGTTTATACATGTAGGGAAAAACGTATGAATAATTTGAACGAGTTATATCATCAAAATTAATCTGTTGCTGATTTGGACCACATTACTTGCTCAGCGTTAATTTAGCTCCTGTAAGATGTTGATCCATGAACCCGAATCCTTGAATTGTGGATAATAGAACCGCTTAGAACTGTACTGATTGAGACTCCAGTAGTACATTTTTCGTTTCAGCATAACATTTTTTGACAAAAAAATCTTTTTGAAGATTTTAACTGTCGTGCGCCATATGGACCAGATCTGGTCCATGGGCGCTTTTATTCAATATTATTCGTTAACGGGTTACGATTTTCCCGTTTTTTAAGGCTTACTGTTTTTCTGTATTAACCCATCGGGCATATACTGGACCAAAAGAACCCAAACATATGAACAGGGTGCGCCGTTAACCGGCACCAAAATTTTTTTGAAAACCTGGCGGTTAACGGCAAATAGACGGGTTAACGGAGACATGCGTAGGCGAAATCGCTGAAAAAAGGCGACCCACCGGTTAGCGGAAAATAGGGCTGCCGGTTAATGATAAATAAGAATTTCAAACTTTTTTTCTTGATTAAACATTATTTTCCCAACACTTACGGACTTTTTATCTTGCCTCGCAAGAAAAAACTTTCGCTCGGCTCGGCTTGGGCTCTCTGAAAATTTCCTTAGCTCGGTTCGGCTCACTACCATTAAAATTTTTGTTGGATCTGACCAAGCTAAAGCGACCCAATTGTGCCGAGCCCTGGTTACGTAGTATGTAACGGGGTTAGTTGAACTCATGACTTATTTTTCCATTTTGAAATACACCACCTAACCATGTGAGATAACACCATTTGGGATAACAGTTTGCATTAAAGATAACAGTTTGCATTTGAAATAACACTTTTTACGCGTTTTTTAGACGAATTTTGTTCCAGGATTTACGCCTACGCACTACCCATTTGAGTTAACAGTTGGCATTTGAGATAACAATTTTTATTTAAAATCACTCTTTTTTCCTAAATTATCTATTTGAATTTTTAAAAGTGTAGTTAACAGCCGAACGTTAACACCCGAATATGTAGTTAAACACCCGAAATATGTAGTTAAACACCCGAAATATTTTTATAAAATTTCGAAAAGTTCATAAAAAATCGAATACAATTAATAATAGCTTTTTTAGAGATCCTTGTAAAACACTTAAGGAGGTGAGTGACCCTCTGTGTACAAATATGTCATGCCATAAAAGTGATCGTAAAAGATGTTGCAACATGTTGTAGACTGTGAATTTCAATGAACTTTTTTGGAACATACTAACGAAACTCCCGAGCATCGGCTATTTTGTTTTACCGAAGCAAAACTATCACTATAGGCCGCCCACAAAGCCATGAACTTTCCAAAAATCAAATCGGATATTGGATCTAGTTTTACAACTTTGATGCTATGTGTTCTTGTTTGTTTTAAAATCTTCTTTTTAACAAGGAGCTCAAAAATTTTCGATTTTTGAATAAATGTCTGGTAAAAAAAATAATCGTGAAAAACACTTCAGAGCCCTGATTCACGACCATGAATTTTCATGATAACAAACAGATACCAAAAATCGGCGTCAAACGTTTTCAGCGCCTTGTTTCAGAGCAACTATAACAAAAAAAATAAAATTAATACCACCAACACTACTCAAAAAATAAAAATACGGTCTGTAGAAATCATCTCTAAAAACGAATATTTTTGTGTAATAAGTGTCCGTTGTGATGGGAGTTGGCAATAATGTTGTGATCGAAGATGTTTGCTTATTAAACTAGACATTAGAAAATACCATACCATCGAAATAATACAGAAAAAAGTTGTTTCGGAACATTTTACGTCCACTAATAGTTTTTCTTTGTAAACAAAAAGTCACTCAACTCCTTAAGCGGCGTCAGACGAATGTCTTCGTATTCTCTTTTAAATAAAAAAAAACGATAAAATCTATTTTTTTTTCAAATTTAAGGAACGGTCAGAGGAGTTGTTTACAAAAAATAACCAAATCACGAAAATCAATATTAACCATTGTTTGTTTGATTTTTAGGTTGATTTAGTCTTCATCGATAATAAACAGTACTATCAAGTTCATTTCAACAAAAAAAATCTAGAGAATTGTGACTTTTCTCGACATCGATCAAACACGAAATTAAAGCAATCACTCCGACAATTTGTTAATATAAACTAGTATAGACCATATTTTAATTGTTTATTTTTANAAAACACCACTGAGAATGGCTGAATAGCCGAAATATCTGGAAATAAAGATAGAATTATCTTCTTATGCTTATTATTTATATAAATTCATTTTAAAATCCAGAATGCGACCTAAAAACTTGCAGGGGAAAATTCCCAGAAATTACTGGAAATTTTTCACAAAACTAATGGAAAATTCCCAGAAATTACTGGAAATTTTTCACAAAACTAATGGAAAATTCCCCGAAGCCTATTTGCATTTGGGATAACACTTGTTTTTAATTTTCCAGGGTTTTAACCTACGCACTACCCATTTGGGATAACAGTTTGCATTTGGGATAACAATTTGCATTTGAGATAACACCTTTTTTCGGACACATTGGTGTTATCTCACATGGTTAGGTGGTGTATAAAGCATACGTTTTATATTTCTGTGCCCTAGAAATTGAGAAGTAGCGGACGCTTGACGTTTTTAGAATTAGCGATGACTTCATCACACATGTAATGTTTTTTGGAGAAATTGCAAGTTTTTTGTACGAGTACACAACACTAATTTCGTTTCATTTTGAAGTGTTAAAATTCTGAATTCAGTGAAATTCGTCACATCGGAGTTTGAGTGAAAAATGTAGTATATGTCATCTTCCTGTGGATTTCATATACACGACTCTTTGCGTTAACGTAAGGTTTTTATGTTAACGGAACGTTTTTTTCTGTTCCCAACTTTTTTTTTGTCCAAACGCAACTTTTTTGCCATAAACGAGTAGTTACTGGTATCTTCCAGTAACTTCGGGTAAGGAAATTTCACGACTACTGAATCTGGGGAAGATAATGATCAACTTATTATGGTCGATCCCCATATAGGTTTACATAAATTTTTTTGGGTACATCCGTTGCGTTAATGCAAGGAATGGTGCAAAAAGAACAATATTCAAAGCCTTTTTTATCTGCTATTTCCATTTTTAACTGTGGTGCGCATATGTGGTAGCTCACTACCACATTTGCCTCTAATGCTAAATATCAAGAGAACGGTTTAAGCTAAATGACAACGAAGAACGGTTATAGAACTTATAATGAATTGTGCTTATTACTACAGGTATATTATTACACGTCTGCACCCCCTACACCCATTTTATCATTCACTCATTTTTCACTTTAATCCAAATATGAAGAGAATGCTTTGAAATAAATGCAAACGGACAACGATTTCTGAATCTGTAATGCAATTTGCGTATTAGCAGAAAAAATATTATTACACTTGTACACCCCCTACGCCGTTATCGTTCACCAAATTAAACTTAAATCTTAATATCAAGAGATTTGAGTTGAACTTGAATGGACAACAATTTTAGAATCAGTAATGAAATTTGCGTATCAACAAAAAATATTATTGCACTTGTACACCCCTTTGCCGTTCGGTTTCACCCATTTTCACTTTAATCTTAATATCAAGAGAACGTTTGGAGCTTAATGAGAACCGACAAATAATTTAGAATCTCTAATGAAATTTGCGTATTAATCATAGGATATTATTACAGGTCTACATCCCCTACGCCGTTATGTTTCACCAATTTTTTTTTTAATTTTAATATTCATGTATATTGTTCTGCGCAAGTTAGGGTTTTAAGCCGAGTCCGGGATTTCACTGTAAAATAAGAGCACAGGGTGTACTTTCGAATACTTTTTCGAATACATTTGAGACAATCCTGCTCACCAGTTTCGATTTAGTAAGTCTAAACAATTTCAAGGCCGAACAACAAAAAAAAATCCGGCTCTTACTCCCAATAAACTCATAATCAATGTTTATCGTACGATAAGGGCGCAGGGGGTACAATTGCTAAATTTAATGTTCAGTATCGTGTTCAATAGATAAAGCGCTTTCAAACAAGCACCATTTCGACCATTTTTCGCACTGTAGCGTTCAGGTGACATTTCGGTTTTTCAATGTTTGACCAAATTTTTGAAACCAGCGCAAAAATTGACCAAAATGTTGTCGCTTTCATTTTTTTGATATCATAACGGGATCATACCAATATTTAAGAAAGAAAAAATTGGAAAAAATTGTCGGGGTTAAGTTATTTTCAGACAAAATTGCTGCAAACAACAGAAGACGAACAGGCCTTTAGAATAAACTAATAACCGACAACATCCCTAGATTATAAAGCGTGCTATGATTGTCGAAAAACATGTGGTAGCTGACTACCACATATGCGCATGACGATGAAACATTCGTGAGCACCATAGTTAAGGACAAAAAATATAATCGAAAATTTGAAAAAAAATACGGTTAATGGAAACTGCCGGTTAATGGATACATGCGTGGACGTTTTTGCTGGAAAATTTTTGACAAAAAAAACTGTCGGTTAACGGGAAATAGCGTAGGCGCTGCCGGTTAACGGTTTGCCGGTTAAATGAAAAGTTTGTATAATGAAAATACTCACTGAGCATTTATTGTGAGAAAACTCAACGGTCTTATAGCCGGATATGTAGTCGTCACAACTCGTATTATTTAAATTTGTGGAATAAAGAATAGAATAATTGAGGAGGCATTGAACTCAAAGTCCATTTTTTTAGGCTATGTTTCTCAATTACGCCGAGAGGATTCCAAAAATGTGTTTAAAAATTTTGTTATCCCACTGGCTTTAGAGATACTGGTAGGTTAAATTTTGTCGAAAATACTTATTTTGACAAATTTGTGCTCAATCCATAGAACACATTACGATCAATATTGTTTCTATTTAGGACTAGGCACGTTTTAAACAGTTGCTGGTACAAAT
Source organism: Oikopleura albicans (assembly GCA_004367875.1). NCBI lineage: Eukaryota > Metazoa > Chordata > Appendicularia > Copelata > Oikopleuridae > Oikopleura > Oikopleura albicans. The sequence goes on from SCLG01000052.1 coordinate 111,481, forward strand.
AGTTGCTGGTTTTCGAGATACCAGTCGGTTTAATTTTAGTAAAAATATTTATTTTACGTCGAATGTGTGGTTAATCGATGAAACATACCACGAGCGACATTTTTTTCATTACGATGAGCCACGTCTATTTACTGGTTTATATTAGGTAAAATTTAGGAAAAAATAATTTTTGGACCACTAGAAGGTCATCATAAGAATGGTGAAAATCCTGATTTGACTTATTGGATATTTATGTATGTTACTCAACCCAAAATTCACTACACAGGGAGCGCCTTTATCGTTCACCCCGTTATGTTTCACTTCTTCCGGTTCGTGCTGTTATCTTTCTTTTTTTTTTGGAAAAAAATATTAACATCAAATACATATCTTTATATGTTAGCGCCGTTATGTTTCACTTTTTCCTGCTCGGACCATTATGTTTCACTACTCGTGTCGATTTTTTTGTGAAACATAACGACGCACCCTGTGTACACCAAATGTCCAATTCAATCTAAGAATTCAAACCATTTGCCTGCAAACAGTTTTATCGGTTGGGTAAGGTTGCGAAATAAATTATAAAATATAATGAATGTAAAACGACTATCTGCATCAGTCGTTCAAAAATGTGGATAAACAGACGGCACGGGGATCTTTATGCGTAGCCCGCAGAATTTAACTCGTGTTTTTCACCCGAATTCTCATTTGTATCCGTCCAATTTCAATAAATTCCTATTTGTTGATTTCACGGAAATTTTTGGATTTGGCGTGTGGACAACTTTTATGGGCCTCAAATTTATGCAGTCGAAGTCAGAGATGCCAATTTTTTTATATGTTAATTTTCATTTCAATAAGTTATTCAATATAAGATGGTTCAGTTACGTGCACTATGATGTTGCCAAACGATACTAGTTATGTTTTAGTGGAATTTGATTCTGGTGTTGAAGGAAGAAAACCACACAATTTTATGACGATAAACAGTCGCTTTCAGTCATTTAAGCCAAAAACCGATATAAATTCAAAAGTTGCATTTCCATGGCTTAAAGAGCAATTCCGGCAGCTATCCCTGGCACATAGAATGAGCATGAACAATTACAATACAAAAGTCGCATCAAATGAGAGTGTTGTCGTCATTAATAGTTTATCACTAAAATTTCACCTTGTAATATGGGCAAATACGCTGCATAATTCGACTAGTCCGATAGGTTTGTAAAGTTTACTTGTAACTAACCGATGGAGAGTCTCCATCGGAAAACGACAATACAAAATTTAAGGAAGGGACATAGTATTTGTTTACACACAAACGGAAATCTTTAAAAATGCGTCCAAGTACCATATTTTGGGCTTGTTATTTGGCCAGGGGTTTTGATCGTAAATAATACTACACGAACTAACTCGATCTAATAATTCTCGAAAATTTAGCCGGTTTTTTTTTGTAATAAAACAGGATATTTCAAGAACTCATCATGATGTATCAATTTCTATCAGAAAAAACAATGGACCTGTTGTTTCCTTTTAATTTGCGTACTTAAGTTATATAAGTTACCTAGAGTTAAAAATGTTTATAAAACACCGGGTGCGCGGTTATCTGGCCGGAATCCCCGCTCGTTCCTTTATCTGGCCAAAACTTTGAGAAAAATTTTGCCCAGCTACTCCGCCTAAGCACTGCGCCGTTATCATTTGTTCTTTTATTAACTTTTGAATTTTCATTCAAATTTTATTAGAATAATTAATTCAAAATTTTCAATTAAAGAGGTTAATCCAATCACTTTGTTCACTCATTGGTTTATTTGGTAACTTTTTCCGAAAAAATTCTTCAAAAAAAATGTATACGGGGGGAGGGCGTGATAAGGGACGGTTGTGCTATTTAAGGGACGGTTGTGTTTTTAAGGGACGCTTTTTTGCCAAAATAAAATAAGTGGTCCAAATAAGGGACGAAAAGTGCTAAATACGGGACGCTTTTTGGTGAAATTGTAAAAAAATGCTAAATATGGAACGATTTTTTGATCGAAGAAAAAAAAGTGCTCATTACGGGACGGTTTTAACAAACTCAACTTCACGGTCAAAGTAGTTGACAAAGTTGAAAGTTGTGTGTGAGCTGTCCGAGTTCTGCCTGAGTTATACCAAAGCCTCTTTTAAAGGGCACACTCAGGTTTTATGTCTGATAGTTAAAGTAATATACATGTAACATGATTAATACCTGAATTTTCATTAAAATTGACAGTAAAAAAGATATTTTTTAGTTGGTGGTTTTTTGAGATCACAGTCCCAGGACCTAAAATTCGGTACGTTATCTATGAAGAGTTTGTATCAGATGAAAACTTTTTTTGAGAATTTATGGAATAGGTCTTCATCCGAAAAAAGCCAAAAAAAGACATGATTTATGTTGTAAAAAACTGTATTGACTTTATAAGAATGAAAATGGCTGACCATATAACCAACCACCCCTGTAACAAAAAATGAAAAAAAAAAGATAATAACCAAAAAAAAAATCAATAATTAAGTAATGATAAATAAAGTAATAAAATAATATCTATGGCAAAACATTTCCGGTCCAAAGCTACTTAAAATGATTTGATTGGCTGACAAATTTACGACTATCAGACAAAAAATTTGGGGGTATAAATTTAAGGGACAGGTGCTTAATAAGGGACGCTTTTTGAAATTCGCAAACCGTCCCTCATCAAGCCCTTAGTATTGCGCAATTTCTCGCTCGTGCTGTTATCTGGCCGGTCTGTCAGTAGATAATAGCAATAGGGTATTGCGCAAATCCCCGCTCGTGCTCTTCTGGCCATTATTGACCGAGAATTTTCCAGACAGTCCGCCTACGCCCTGCGCCCTTATCTGGCCATTATTACGTAACAAAATTTTTCGGCGAAAATGTCGGCCAGATAACGGCGCACCCGGTGTTATTGTTTTATCTCAAAACTAAGCTCAAAAGCCTATAAAAAATAAAATAGTTAACACATTTTTACGTTTTTTGGATTATTTGGTCACCTTTTTGGGGAACTAGTATGACAGCTTCAACAATAATAAATTGATTTCAATTGTAAAACATCTATGACCAAAGTCGCCAAATCGTATTGTTTCGAATTATTTATTTTCAATTTGGATAACCAAAATCAAAGCCAAGAGGGGCAAGTGGTTACTTCTTTCTTTCCGTTTTTTGCTGATATTTTTGTCTTCAGACTTTCTTTCAAAAATCGAAAACAACACAATTGCGCGCTTTATTAATATAATTTGTTCACAAGAGAAACGAATCCCATATACACAGGATGCGCCGTTATGTTTCACAAAAAAATTCGGAAAAAAGTGAAACATAATGGGCCGAGCGGGAAAAAGTGAAACATAACGGCGCAGTGCGTAGGCAAATCGGTCTACATTTCATTGACGTGAAACATAACGGCTCTTACTAGCATTCTTCTAGATTATTTCACATTTATGTATATTTTTCGATTATGCGCTACAATCGAGCGCTAAAAATTGATTTAAAACACAGAAAAAATGGCTCAAAAGAAAAAAACATTTTCTTATCATTTATCGGTAGCGACAATAAAGCTGATTGAAAAGCTATTTCGAAAAAGTTAAAAAAAACTTCCCTACTTATTTTTTTATTTGATCTTATTTAGTGCTAACTTACTTAGGTATGTGGTGTAGAAATGATAAATAATAAATAAATAAAAAAAAGTTCTGAATTTTTTTCATATTTGTATGTTTTGTATCCGAAGTGAAACATAACGGCGCAGGGCGTAGGCGGATAAGCTGGAAAAAATTTCCGAAACAAAGTGAAACATAATGACACGAGCGGGGACAAGTGAAACATAACGGGGTGAAACATAACGGCGCACCCTGTGTATCGAAAACTTTAAAAGAAGTTCCATTGTCAAATTGCAAGTTTGGGACAAGTTTAATACTCTTTGGGTGGTCTATTATGAACGGTACCAGTCAACAAAATGGACGATTCTATTACCTGAATCGTTCTTAATAAATTTTCCAAAATAATTAGAATTCATTCTGAATTAAAGCCGCTAGGGTGACTTTTCCAACGACAGTTTTCAAGACAGTCCGCCTACGCCCTGCGCCGTTATTTGGTCATCATCACGTAACAAAATAATTTTTTAGCGAAAATGTCGGCCTTATAACGGTTCACCCGGTGTATAGAATTTACTCAATTTTATTAATTGTGAAAGAGCGAAGGGATGGCATTCTCACCCCGATGATTTTTCGTATCATTTCCAAGATACAAAATCGGCAATTTTTGAGATTAGACACACCGTATTTGAACAACAAATATTTGAGTTTTCCAGCTATTCCGCTCACACTGTGAACTTATTTAAACACTTTTTGACTAGTGAAGTGTCCAAATAAGTGCAAGTGCGGTGTAAAGTATTTAGTATTATTTCCTATTTTTAATAACTCCGACCGGAATGATCGGTCCTTACATTACGTTATTATAGCCAATAGAATTTTTTAGACCGTTTAAAAATAACGAACAAACATTGTTTCGAATTTATTTTTATGAATTTTAGAAGAAGTTGGTGACGCGTTTTTGCTATTGCCAAAAACTCAGACGCTGAAGAAGGTAACAAATTTTGGCGAAGCTCCCGAAAAAATATCAATAATCAACTCGATTAATTTGGGTAAATTAGATTTATTTATTTTTTTAGCAAAGTAGGGCAGAATCAGTATTATAGGGTTGGTTTCATGAAAATTGGCTGAGCGATTCTAGATTGTTTCTAAATTTCTTCGATTGATTTGTCAGGTTGTCTCTTACTTGTGTCGCGTGCTCTCTCAATACTCAATATAAAAAGAAATCGCAACACCTCATCATTTTTTTTTTTGAGTTGTTTAAAAGAGTCTTTTAGATTTAAATAAGAATTCAGATGACAACAGCATCTACGCATATCAAATATTTTGTTTATTAATTTTTAAACACGATGGAAAATTAAGCAAAGTCAAAATAAAGAACTTCACTTGTAATTGTTTGGGTTCAAACCAAAAAAAAAAAATTCCGATCCGGAATTGAACTTTTTCAATTAGTGGAACAGAAATGGACTACAGTATACAGTTCTGTTCCCTTATACTGAAGCTAATTGTTTTTACTCTACACACCTGTATACCTTAATAAGAACTTTGGTTTATTTGAATTAACTTTAATTCACAAAATAACAATGTTCACAAAACACTAACTAAGAGATGTGAAAGTTCTGTATTTTTGTACAATTTAGGATCCATATAACAAAACGGAAAAAACTCAATAAATAAGTACATGTTCGCTCAGTTCTGGAAAAAAACATTCTCGTTCAAAAAAGAGAGAACTTTCACATCTATAGTTTGATTAATTGTCAAACTTCAACGTGAAGTTCAAGACGGATTTTCGAAAAATATTCTGGAGTAATATTTTGACCGTTTTTCGAGAAAAAGTGCGAAAAATGAGGACATTAACATGAAACTGAAAATTGAAAGGTAACTGAATGTTGCCCACGGATTTTAGGCTGTTAAAATATAAACATAATACAATACATTCCATGGGCCATGGGCCAACTAGTCGGATCACTGAAGTTGTGCGTTGTGAGCGCATCAACTGTATTTTGTCTCAATAAATCAATAAATTGGCTGCACAATTATGTTTCACCCCGTGATCTTACAATTTTTCCCGTTCTTCTGGTTATCTTTAAATTTGTATTTTTTGTCAAGTTTATAATTTGCGATGCATTATTGAAATAACAAGTGTATAAAACGCAAACTTAAAGTGACTCACATTAATTTTATCACATCAAATAAATAAGTATCCCTCAATCAGAGGTCGGCAGGAATTGACTTTTTTTGGATAATGGGTAAAATAGCGGGTTACCGAGTGAAAAAAAAGAGTGTACCCTTCCATACCCTACCATTGAAAGTTACCCGTGTTTATCCTTGTCCGCGGACAAGGGTACAAATTCTGCCGACCTCTGCCCTCAATAATGAAATAAAATGCATAAAAAGAAAAAAAAATGTGTTATGAAAAAAAAGACGATTAAGTGTTGCGGTTTAATTTTATATAATATATACCCAATTTGGGTATTGAGAGAGCGTGCGAGAAAAGTAAGAGACAACCTGACAAATCAATCGAAGAAATTGATAAATTATGAGTTTTAGTCCTCTTAGAGGTTAGGCCTACGCAAAAGCGTAGCTTAAAGTCGGAAAAATTGATTTTTTGACAAGCTCTATAACGAGTTTTATGTATTCCGTAATGTATTCACTAGCCATATAACGAGTTTTATGAATTGCGCAATTCGCAAAATAGTCCTATGACGAGAAACACGCATCTTAACCCGTGTTCTCCACCGGGATACAAATTTGTATCCCGACCCCTTTCACTTCTTTGCCGTTTCTAAACTACGCGGAAAAGTTACTGTTTGTCTTGACTGAGGATTTCTTACGGCCTTTTGGGGGTATACGAATTTTAGAGAAACAAAAAAAAAATTCAAAATTTTTGCAATCGAGGTCAGAGTGCGCCCGATTTTGGCCTTTTTTGGCCTTTTTTTTCGCAATCAAAACTTNCAGAGGTCAGACCTTTCAAATTAACGCTTAACATTGGCCATACGATGTCGCGTTAAGGCACACTGAGGTCCTAAAGACGCGGGATACAAATTTGTATCCCGGTGGTGAACAAGCACTAGCAGAGCGGTGGAGAACAAGGGTTAACAGCTTAATAATCTTGGGAATTTTCCCAAAAAAAGTTATTTATGTTATTCTTTAATCACCAGTAATTAATGATCAATTGAACTTGGTGAACGGCCAAAAAAGTTTTTTTTTGCACTTAATGCTTTAAAAAACTCAGTTTTTTGTAACATGCTTTTTTCCAAAATGTGTTAAATAGCAAAATTATGACAAAACGAAAAAAAATTTCCGTACATCGCCTGGTTAACCGTTGTGTTTTTGTGGTAACCTAAAAGTATCTAAGGGTCTATCTAAGAGCGAAAGTATGCCTAATCGATTAGGACCATCGATTTGCTTATCGAGCAAATTACAAAGCCATCAGAGAAGAAGAAACAACAGGTCCGACAAACGTACGACTTTTTGGTTGGGGTACTGCATGATCTTTTTGGTTAGGGGTTCAGCGATTTTTGCTTTTTTTTTTTGTTTTGAAAATTGTCTTATCATTACTGGTAATTTATTCATTCGATCGGCGTCCATTTTGAAGTCTAAATGAAGAAACAGATAAACTACGGTGTGGTCCAACAATGAATCAGCCAAAGCAAATTTGAACACGCAGTTTTAATGTTATAAAAACTACGCGCAGAAATTTGCCCTAGTAAATTCATTGAAGGACCTCACAGTAGACAAAATAAAATACGACATCTTTTATTTGCCAATTTTTCTGCAATATTAGTCAAAGATGCTGAGAAAATATTTTTCGGCTATACCGAAAATCTACGTTTGAAATGTACGATTTTAGATTTTTATTCATCTAAATGGACGCGCACAGTAGAAATTGATGTGTCATTAGATGTGGAAGTGAGCCATCATTCATGTATTACGCAGATAGGTAATAGCTTGGTTCTTATTGGAGGTTTATCAGAAAAAAGACAGATAAGCCAAATACATAACCGAGGGATTACTCGAATAGGAAGTTTGCCGTTCAATTTTATAAATGGAGATTGTATTTCAAGTCAGGGGAAACTTTATATTGGATGTCATTTTTCCTTCGACTCTGAGGTTCAGTATAGGTTAGTTATTTACCTAAAATAACCACATGTGCACTTATTTGGACATAATTCCCGATGGTGCATTCATTTGGACACTTTTTTGGTTCAAATTTTTCGAAAACGCCTACACACTGTGCGCTTATTTGGAGACTTTTTTTTTAAATATTGATGGGAGATTTGAGACTTCTTTTTTTGCTCCCCATTTTGCGTTTTCTTTTTCATTTTTTCGACAGATTCATAACAATAGGCAAAAAATTTAAACATTCTAGAGCCTTACCCGATCGTGCAGTTATTTGGACGAAAAATGTGCTTGTTTTGCTACACTGTAATTTGAAATGTTCTAGAATTCGCGCGACCGTACAGTTATTTGGACAAAAAATCCCCTATTTTACATAACAAAACAGTCTAGAATTTGCCCCGATCGTGCACTTATTTGGACAAAAAATGTTTGAGTTTTCCAGCTATTCCGTCTACACACAGTGCACTTATTTGGACAATTTGCACTTATTTGGACACTTTTTGACTGACGAAGTGTCCGAATAAGTGCACATGTGGTGTATAGCCGATAAAAAGATTTTAGTGCCAATTTGCGTCACTGGTCACAAGCTGGTCGCAGTACACAAACAGACCATTATAGAGGAAAACTCGCCGTGTACAACGAACAGCTTATGATAATAGGAGGTGTTGGTTCCTTGGACATGGCATCGGAACGGCTTGTCAACAAGAAATGGAAACTATATGAATGGCCGTCTCGACTTTTGGACGTACACAGGATGTTAATTGATTTTACCGTCGTGAACATTCCTGATGCTCAAATGATGTTTTTAATAGGTAATAAAGTATTCAGGTACTATTTTATTTTGGGGAAAACACGTGCATCAAAAGGTGTATTCAGGTGTATTCAGGCTGGAGGCCATTTTAATACCATATTTTGTCAAATAAGACCGTTAAGACCGTTATTTTTTGTTTTTTTTTGTCTCAGTAGAACGGTAGATGAATTGAATTGAAATGTCTTGTCCTAGAAGTGCTATCACAATATTTCATTTTGAGAATTTGTGAAAGTGGTTTCGCCACCTTTTTATAGTAAAAAATGATAATATAATGTTTGTTTGCACGAAATTCAGGCTTTACATGAGACTGTCTATGAACTTATCCTGACGATAGATAGATCTTAGATAACCACTGCTGTCAATGATTTATATTTGACCGCCTTTTTTGATGATTTTTATTCCCCCAATGTCTTGACGCAAAAGTTGAAGCAATGATTCAATAAGCCATGGCCCACGAGTATAAAAATTTATACTTGTGTATTACAATGGATTTAATCTTTAGAATAACGATGATAGCAAAACGTAAGTTCTGCGTTTAGGTGGGCTGTTGAGCACAGGAAAAAGTGATGGATATTCGACATATGTATCGAATAACATTTATTCATACGATGGCATCAAATGGAGTAAAACTAATTATAAAACACACCAGGCTAAAAACTTTCATCATGGCTTGTCTTTAAAAGCAGCAACACAGTTATTATATAATGGAATTATTTACGCATCTCATTACACGTCGACTGCAACTAATAACATGAAATATGATATAATAAGGTACTTATAAATCAAACAAATCATACTAAAGCATAATTTTGCATGTTCGCTTCAATATTGTTGAACCTTCTAGTGAATCGAAATTAAGGCAAATAATAAAATAGATTCATCTAGTGTACTCAAAACTTTCAGATATCGCCTGTTGAAACTTATTAATTTGAACCTAATTTCATTGAGCTTATCAAGCTCATGGTGAGCTGCTCAACTGTAGTGAAGTATTAATATATTTTTAATATATTTAATATATTTTAAGCACTAGGCGGTTAAGGTCTAAAGAAATACGCGGTTGATCTTGAAAATTTGAAATATGCGTACTAACGGTCGGTTTAATTTTGAAAACATAATTGAAAAAATTCCCTGACCACATGAGGTGAAAGATTGTCCGCTCATTATTCATTGTGTTCTATCTTCTTGAACCCGCATATTGGTGAAAAACAAAGAACAACTTTTTTTCGACCTCCCCAAATCAAAGAACTATTTTTGCAGATCGATAAAGCTTGAAAAACTTATCACATGTACAAAAAATTGTCAAAAAGTGCACAAAAAATACTTTTTTTTTTCATTTTTGACCACTTATTGACCAAAAACTTTTCATCGTATTTGGCTCTTTCTAGACACTTTCTTTTCTATACCATCTTTTTTTCTAGACACATAGGATGCGATCAACCAATTGGGGTACAGGATGGGCCCGCAAAGCGGGGCTATACACAGAGTGCGCAGTTATCTTGCGAAAATTGCCGCTCGTACGCTTATCTTGCAACTTTTCAGATTTTTTTTTTGGGATTTATGATAGTTATATTATATGCACTGAGCAGTTATTTTGCGAATTATCAAGGACCAAGTCTTTACCCTATTCGGGTACAGGATGGGCCCGCGATGCGAGGCTACCTGGAAATTTGAGGGATTTGAAATTATTATGGTACTGCTTTTCTAAACTTGATCGTACCATTGAGTTATTTATTTCAAAGATACCTTTCTTAGACCGGGTTGAGCTACTCAATCCGCAAAATGGGTAAAAATGTTGCGGAAATCAAAGTATGAGTTTTCGGCCCAATAATGAGTTCAGTTTATACTACACTCCTCGATGGATGGTTTATCTGCCCAGTTTTTAAGGAAAAGTTTTCCAGCGAATCCCATTAGGGTTTATGACTTAGGATTTATCTGCCCAGTGAGTCATTTTTGGGACCTTCATCGTATAATTTCATAATCTTTTTTTTATATCAAGTGATAAATAAAGTTTTTTTTATCTTTTTTTTTTGTGTCATTCTGTAATTTCACTTTTAATAAGAACAAGATATGCAGTTTATGCACCTACAAATCTAGAAGGAGCCCGACCGTCAGTTAATCTGCCCAAAAATATTTCAGCAAAGTTTTTCCCCTACGCCTCCTGGTTTATCTGCCCAATTTCGGTTTATCTGCCCACTTTTCAGGTCGTGAAATGGGCAGACAAACCGTCAAGTAGTGTAATTCAATTTTGATTAAAACTAAGAAGTTTTAAAGTTAATCAAACACGGGAATTTCGCAGCTGAGACGTTTTTACTGAAGCGGACAGATATTTACCCGACAATTTCCGGTTTGATGAAAAAAAATGAATTTATCTGTTTCGGCCGGTTTTAGGATAAATCGAGGCTGACTATTCTGAAAATTCATATTATAAAACAACTTAAAAACATGAATTCGAGCTTTAGTTCTCGTAATGCTTCAAAAAAGGGGTAAAAATGAGCAAAAAAAAAATGCTGAAAATTTGCTGATTGTGTAAAATATGTGAAATTTATAAAATGTGAAACTAATCGAGATGACCAATAACATGTCAAATAAGACACCTTACCGGAGACTAACATGAACTTAAATCGATAATTATTGGCCAAAAGTCGGTTATTAAAAACAGTTTGCTAATCTGTTACCCTACAATTGTTCAAAATGGTTCTATGTTTTAGTGAAGCAGTAAGTTCAGACAAAGTTATTAGGAAAAATATTATCCAAATACTTATTATAGTAAAATATTTAAGTATAGAAATGCCACCATCTCCTGTAACCTTAGGCGATGCCATAAAATAGAACTTTTAAAATTTTCTAGAAAATTTCGTAACGCCCAAAGTCGTAAAACAATTGTATTATTCTTAATTTTTTGTCTCCAAGTCATAATTGGCTTTTACATCTAAAAGGAGTTAAAGCATGTAAAAAAAGACGGCTTCAGAAATTAAAACACAAATTTCTAAGTGCGCCCGTTTTTTTCAATTTTTCAAAAACTAATTTTTTTAAAAGTGGAAATTTGAAAATAAAAATCTGTTACTTTCTACAGAATGATGTCGAAGAGTGATTTCTGAAAATAACAGAAGTTCATCATCTCTGACCTACCCAATGAGATGTTCTGAATCATAATTTATAAAAATCGCCACTGTGAATTATTTTCTAATTGGATAAATAATTATTCAACGTTTAGTTTATGCAAAATTCACGATGTGTTGAACAAAACTATCATTGGAAATACATTTGTCAGTACCTTTGTTATTCCACCATACTCTGTAGTTATACCAATCAACGAGAAAGTCAGTCTGCTCCGACAAGACGTCGTCAAAACAAATATGGGCAAAAAGATCTCGAGCATAGTTTGGAGCCCAGAAGTTGACCTCAAGTTTTTAAATTTCGCCTGGTCTTCTAAACGATTCAACATCCAATTCATTTGCGACAAAAACACTCAAATTAAATGCCGGAACTCAAAGTTGATCAAAATTGTGGCTGGTCGATTTGGTCATCCTCTTCTTTGGCCGTTTAGCTATCACATCATTAACAGTATGTTCGTCTTATATGAAAATGATTTTATAGACGATTATTACTCACTACCGGAGAAAGGCAAATGGGACTCAAAAAATTGTAGAACAGAATTGAGACAAGTACAGCGATGCAAATTCAGGTAACAATTAAAACAATCAAATTTCTTTTGCTTTATTACGGGAGCAACTCGATGGCGGTGTTCCAAACAACTTAAATTTGATTTGTATACAATTTTCATATTCATTAAACCACATGTGCACTTATTTGCATAATGGTGGATTTTTTTACCCCACGGAGAAGTCTGAAATCTCCCATAATTATTTTTAATTTGTCGAAATAAGTGTGAAGTATGTAGGCGTTTTCATTCGAAAACTCTTAATTAAAAAAGTTTCCAAATAACTGCACTATCGGCATTTTTGTCCAAATAAGTGCACATGTGGTGTATTTTTTATCTCAACTGAAGCAATTTTACCCTTAAGTGTTTCACATCACAGTAAGTCATCACAGTAACTGTTTCTTATTCACCGAATAACATTTTTCTCAGCTGGAATTTAAAGTTAGAAAGTGAATTTCAGGCGAAGTGTCTATTGGTCCGTCGTCTTGTATCTACGCAAAAAAAGTGGGTAATAGTGGGCTTGTTCGGAGTCTCCACTAGTTATTTTTACGGAAATTACTAGTGTAGGCCGCAGACTAGTCGAGTGATACGCGTAAAACGTGACCAATACGTCATGACTCATGGAACATTCAATGGCATTATTTGTTTTTTCAGGCGTTCGTGCGGAATATACCGGTTTATGAGTATCCCGCAATAAAAATTAATTGTACATTTCGTAAAAACATGCCACATAGTAATTATGACATATTGCGATTATCGTATTCTATTCTACGTAAATTGTATTGACAATGCAGTAATACCGATTTCATAAAAGTTGCTGTTTACGCGCCGTTTTTTCCTATTTATTCACAATCTGCGCATCAGCTATTTTTCTTTGCATGCCCCAATTCACATAAATAATTTTTCACATAAATAATTTTTCACATGCGCCAATTCACATAAATAATTTTTCACATAAATAATTTTACATAAATATTGGCCAACAATAATTGTAGTCTCTTTTATGCGCCAAGGCCTGGACCATTTTGTCTATTATAAAATGTTATTTATTTATTCTTATCGGCACAAACCGGCCCATTGCATGCTACGCGGCGACGCATTGGTTACATTTTGCGTTGCTCAAAAACGACGGGTCAATAGAGGGTCGCATGGAATTCCTTTCTTTACCTGACTGCATTTTTCATTGAATCCGTGAACAAAAACACAGGCGGCTTTCTATTCATGAAATGTACATCGAAGAGTTTTTGTGTACAGTGAAGAATTCAGAAAAACTGTTCATCGCTATCCCCACACTTATTTAATACGTTAATTCCAAGGGAGACAATAGTGCAAATTTGCATCAAACGCCTTTAATGGACCGAAAATGATTGTAAACCGGGTTTAATCGGAAATCACTGAAACACTGGTCTAGTCAAAATTTATGAGGAGGAATGTAAGACATGCAACTAAACTGATTACCGAGGGCTATTCGTACGCCACGCAGAAGTCTAAAATCTCCCATACTTTTTTTAATTTGTCGAAACAAGTGTGAAGTACAGTTGTGGACACGAGAACGCGACACACGAGAACGCGACACTTTTTGACAAACGGTCGTCATTTACGAGAACGCGACAGTTTTTTGAAAAAAAGTGGACGAAATACGCACATTTTTCGAAAATGTCATGACAACGTGACACTTTTGGACATTTCTCTCAAAATAACTCTTGTTTTTATAAAANTAAACTGAACAGATGTTGTCCAAATTCTAGAAAATGCTCAATTACAAGTGATAAGTTATGTGATTTTTCGTTTCTCGATGATTGTTATAAAGATTTTTTCGATAATGGAATGCCAAAGAAACACTTTATTCACCCCAATACGGACGCTACTTTCGTGAATCAAAAGCGTCCATATTGGAAGTAAGGACTGTGTACACATTTTAATAACGGGTTCTAAAAAAACCTTGGGTTATGCGGCATAACTTATGCCAAAGATCTACCACAATCTAAACTTCTCGGTTTGAAACAAGAAATCGTTATTTTGGTTTAAAGCCTATATTAGACGGTCAGACACAAACATTATTTGTGGTTGAAAAAAAAATGATACGAGCACACGACATAGGATCGAATACTTGAAAAAAAAGTTTAATGAAAAAAAAATTGACGATTTTGTTCAGCGCCTTTTTCTTATATAATCATCTTATAACGACAAAAACATTTTTCAAAGTTTTCATATAAAAAAATTTGAAACAAAATTACGAACGGTTGTCAAAAAATGTCACGAGAACACGACAGTGACACGAGAACACGACAAAATCACGAGAACGCGACACTTTTTGGCAAGTGAAAGTGTCGCGTTCTCGTGTCCACAACTGTATGTAGGCGTTTTCATTCGAAAACTCTTTACCGAAAAAGTTTCCAAATAACTGCACCATCGGCATTTTAACATAGCGGCCAGGGCGTTTTGTACAAATTTGCACCATTGTCCCCCTACGGATTATATGCTACTTGGGACCCTTGGTAGTTAATACGCTCAATTTGAAATATTTCAGCACAAATTGCCGCAACGGATTTTATCCGTAATTTAACTGCTGAACTAAGCCGGTTTTTGTGGTACTAGTAAAAAATTCGCTAAGGTGCGCTCGTGGTTAAAATCATGTTTAAAAAATTCAATACTATACTCAGCACTAATGTCACCGATGATGCTCAATTAAAATGCAATAATCAACCATCATGTAACTTTTGGCCAGACGAAAGCAATTTGGAGGATACATGCCCTGGATATGATAAATATATGGTTATTTTCTTCGAATGTATTTAAAATAAAAACAATTATATAAAATTGAAGTTTTATATTGTGTTGAAAGGAGGGTTTACTAATTTCAGAAGCCGTCTCTTATTAAGCATCTATCTCCTATTTAAGCATCCTTTGGTATTTCATCTAACACAGAGCCTGTGACAGGATGCGCAGTTGACCGTCCTACCTTTTTTAAATATGTATTGTTAACCGAATATTGCGCAATAATGAACGGTTATCTGTTGCATCCGCATGCGATTTGCTTGAAAAATTCAAAATAGGCATTTGTCTTGTTCGTAGGTAAATTTGGAGTGGAGGACTTTGGCGACCACACGATTTGGTCGTGAATCTTTTTTCAAAAGATGGTTTCGCGACCATATGGTCGCTAATCGTTGTTCAAAGTATGGTTTCGCGACCACATGGTCGCGAATCGTTGTTCAAAGTATGGTTTCACGACCAAACGGTGTGGTCGCGAAAGTAATCATATACGGGTATTTTTCGCGACCACAAATGGTCTCGAAAGTACCCTTCAGCGTAAATTAAAACGAAATTGAATAAAAGCGTTTAATGTAATGTGTTATACTTCGAGTTTAATTAGTTCAATTAAACGATACTACACCATTTTTTGTTTCTGTTTTTATTTGTATATAAAAATGGTGTTTTATCCAAATCGAATGAGAACAATAGAATGAGGAATCGTGTTGTAAACGGCCAGAAATACCGCGCAGTCATTAGGTGATGCACAGGAGGCGTAGTCGTCTAGCCCGATATTATAGGTTTTATTCAAAACCAATTAAAGCTTTTCAAATGTATAAGCGCAATTTACCCGGCATCGACCCAATCCTACTTACATTTTTCCAGAAAAAGGAAAAACGAGAAAAATAAAAATGAGCGCCTAGGACCTATTCTACACAAACGAGACTATAAAAAGTCAGGTTCCCATGTGTTTTCTTTCGACATGTGATAATACGCCGATTTTTTTTCGTTATGGATTGAAGTGATTTTTTCAAGAAAATTTGCACCGTGCAGTTCCTCAAAACCCCACTCTGTAGCGACGGACTGTATTTCTGATTTTTGTGAACAAAGTGACCGTATTGTGTGTTTTGCGCGAAATTCACGTGCCAGAGCGGAAGTTGGGCCTAATTTAGGAAATTTCGCCCGTTCTTTTTTGGGATTTTTTTCTAGTTCTAATTCGTCATAAGTTCTTTTAGAGACCGGGACCTGATTTAGACAAAACTTTGAATGGGCGCGGGTTTTTGGATTAGGCTTCACAGCCCAAAAATTACGGTCATTTATTTTTGTTTTACTTTCCTCCGTTTTATCTAATGTAAAAATATTTCTTTGGCCTTTAGGTGTTTTTTCACATCTTATTATACTTGGGTCAAGGGCAATTAGGGTCAAAGTTGCGGGACATCTATGGGTACCAAAATATATGCACTTGCAGTTCAATC
>SCLG01000052.1:130738-167493 GCA_004367875.1 Oikopleura albicans
TTTTGGTCAAAATCTTAGTTTAAAATCACCTACCGTTTTGCTATAAAATACAAAAGAACAAAAAAAAACATTGATAATTTGAAGGCTTACTTATCATGCCGCTTTCAACCTTAATTTGTTTTTCATAAATAATAATTCAAACAATAAATCATCAAAGAATACTTCTAGCGTCAAAAAGAAAAAAAAATCAAGTTAAAAAAATTAAGCGTTTGCTCTTGACAGCGTTTTAAAGTGCGTCTGCAAAATTGCAGACGCTGTACGGGGACGGGGTGCGTCTTTTCGTATACGGGGACGAGTTAACCGATTTTTCATTCTTAACTCTTCGAGCACAAAATGATTTTTGCGGTAAACCTGTCGTTTTTTTGTGCATATAATAGTATAAAATGTGAATCGAAGCAGACGTGGCAAGCGAAAAAATGGAACGAAAAACAGAAAAGTGTTACTGAAAAAACATTACACGGGTGCGCAGTTATTTTACGAACATTGTCGCTCGTACATTTATCTTGCGACTTTTCATGAAAGTTTTTTTCGCGTTTTTCGCCCATCCACTGAGCATTTTCATTTCTTTTCACTAAAGTATTCATAAACTTTCCAACTGGGCATTCTCCGTGTCGGAGTATCACATGAGAATATCCAGTGACTTCATCTGAAATAGCCCACGTTTCTAAGTCCATGTGCCAAGTATGCGCGCTGTGCGATTTGGTTTTTCGAAAGCCGATTTGTATAAACGGGTTGTTCAGTTTAACAATTTGGCGGATGCCGACGAAAATCGAAAAATTGTTATATTGAGATAGTCCACCCACGCCCTAGAGGTTTATCTGACCGGTCTTCTGGATACCTGATACAAGGATAGGAGATACATGATATACTTATGAATATTTCCGACTTGGAAATTTGGGGTGTGATTATTTTAGTACCGAAATAGCTAAATAAGGATTTCGTCAAGCAATGCTGGAAATATAATGGATACTTCAACTTTCAATTGAAATTTACAAAATATAATATTAATATTAACTTAAACGGTTCCGCAACAAATATAAAATTCAATAAACTTGTTTTTTTGTATATAAAAATTTAAGTTTATATTTTGTTTTATAAAATTTATAATAAATAAGCCGAGCACTTAACTTCTTCGTTTTAGTTTAGGCGACTAACTGTGAAGAAATTCTGGGCATTATCGCTAGAAAATTTAAGTATATATGTTTTAAGTATATATATATTGAAGTATACGTTGTGAAGTATTATTTATGTAACGCTACCTTTTGTTGTTGTTGTTGTGGACGTTGTTGTTTCTTCCATGATTTCCGGGAAATACGTAGTGTCCCAAGTTGGAATATTTTCAACTAACTGTCCAGTTGCTACATAATTGCATTTCACACCGCTATACGCTGGTAGTTGGTGCCCGAAATGGTAAAATTCCGAATTGGTGAACTCTGGAATCAGTAAAAAAAATAATTCGACCAAGTTGAGATTCTACGAATTCGGCCACCACCTGGTGGTTCACCGCCTAGATCTCCGATTCGTCCTTCTGGTACTCCACCACCAAATTCATTCAGACGCTGCCCATCACCAGTAGCCAACTGAGGATTTGAAGCTTCGGTCAGCAAAACACACAAGTTATTTGTTGTGAAGTAAGTAAACACGTTACAGTCAGTAGTTTCTAGAATGTGTGCAAAAATAGTTTTTATTTTCGCGTTTCATGCAGAGGGTCATTTTTACCTAGTTACGAGAGTTTTTTGCTTATTCAGCTAAGTATTTCCAAAATACACCACATAACCATTTGAATTAACATTTGTCTGAAAACAGAGTCATCTCAAATGCAACTGGTTATTTCAAAAGGGTAGTGCGTAGCTTGCCCGCATACACTATTTTGAAAATAATTTCCGTAAAAATGTGCCCAATTGACTCAAAAGTCTATTTTACGCTTCCAAATCTGCTTTTTATTTTGACGGGTCGGATTTGGAATATGGGTTTTTGAGGGATTTTAAACTAGTGCGTAGGCGTAAACCCTAGAAAAAATTGGGCATAAAAAATGTTATACAAAGTACAATTTGTTATTTAAAATGCAAACTGTTACAAACTGTATTTCAAATGGTTATGTATGGAAAAACGCTGAAACAAGTGTCAACTCGTCTTTCCAGAACTCAACTGACAGCACCAGTCCCTTGCCTGGAGACCCTAGTCCGTAAGTCTATATTACAAGCTGCGCGGAGAGTTGTTTGCGTGGCAAAAGGACGCTAGCCAATAAGAGGCGTCTCTAAAAACGCATGAGCCAATAGGCGCGCTTGTCAATTCAGTAACAGACGCTCCGCGCCTAACTGCATAGTATATTCTTACATGCACTAAGAAGCTCAAATTTGATTTAATCGGACGTTAAATAGTTTGACGGGAAAATTTTACTTAGAACGGTGGATGAAGGTTAAATTTTTCCACACCAGTCCTAAACAATTCTCAATGCAATCGGCGAGTGTCGATAAGGTCACTTGGGCAATTTCGGTTTCAGAATACGTGAAACCCGCCCAATACCTCATCTGATTTTCGGAACTGCATTCGCAATCAAAACTGTACATCGTGTTGGTACATTCAAATGTGTGCGGACAGACATTTGACTGTTGACATTCGTCGATGTCAACACATAAAACACTCTCGGCCGATTCAAATTGTAAACCAAGGGCACATCGAACACACTGGCCACCTCCGCCGTAGACAACGCACTTACAGTGTTCAAAAACTGATGAGGTACAATACTCGTTGCACATTTGCGCGGTCGATTCCGAACATTCTCAAGAAAGATTTTTTCGAAGAAATTTGAAAAAAAATTTGAAATACTAAATTCAATACAAAAAAGCTAGGCCCGGATAAGTGTAAGATAACTGAAAAATTTAAAGATAAGGGCGCTGTACAACGGCGCGTTTGAACATAATTTAATGATGAGAAATTGTTTAAAATTTCTGAAAATTTGTTGAAAATTTGTTGAAAAATTCAGAAAATCTGTTTAAAGTTTCTGAAAAGTTGTATAAATTTTCTGAGAACTTTTTTATAAATTTTTCAAGGCATATTTGTTTTGCCTAACAAAAAAAATCCGGTCCTGTACTAGGCGGTTCAATTGTGGTTGGCGGTGTGTTAGTTGTAGGTGGGTTAAGTGTAGTAGGTTGGTCTCCACAATTAACCGCACTGGTTTCTCTTTCGACAAAAGCATTCATAAACTTCCCAACCGGGCATTTTCCGTGTCCGAGAATCATATGAGGAGATCCAGCAACTTCATTTGAAATAACCCACGTTTCCAAGTCCATGTGCCAAACAGATCGATACGCACGGTACAAATAATACGTTCCAGACTCGTGCACGTAAGCTAAAAATAGGATGTAAAAAGATTATTAAATAAACAGGATGCGGCGTTACTGGAAATTTTCAAAACTGGCCGGTTAGTGGCTCAATGCGTAGTCGTTAAATAATGTTATGTCCGAAAAAAAAACTGGTCAAACAGTCGCCGGTTAACGCGTAGCCGGTTTAAGGCGCATGCTGGTATACTTTTTATACTTTCGTATTAAAATGGCTTATTAAACCTTCAAATTTGTCTCAAATTAACCCCTTGAGGGACGCTGATCCCTTGACCGACCATGGTCTCTGCACGGACGATTTTTTCGAGAATTGAAAACGTCCCATATGACATTAAGGACAGTCTGTATTTTTCCTATTAGGAACTTAAAGTATTATTTAACCATTTCATGATATTGACTTACTGGTATCTTGTGTATGAGAATTAACTTCCGCGTCAGTTTGCCATAATCCATCAGCATCCACATAAGTCCAAATCCCAAGATTATTTTCAAGTTCCCAAAAGTTTTTGTTTCCATTTTGTTCAAAATCGTACTTCATATTATAGTCATTATTATCACAGTTTGTTTCGCCCATGTACCAACCAGACAAATCAAGAATAGGGTTTGAAATGAGATCCAAGGTTTTACTTTTTCGGTTACTTTACTATTAAACTTTACTATTAAATAACCACCTATTTAGTAACAAGCAGTTTTCGTCTACACACTATCTGCTTAAAGTAACAGTTCCGCCTACCTGCTTAAAGTACGCTTAAAAATTGTACACAAACATTCATTTGGAGCAAACATAAATGGAGCTGTTACTGAAAGCAGGTAGTGCCAAGACGGAAAAACCGACTTTCACTTTGAGCGGGTAGGTGGTGTACTATAAACTTCATATCATACATGTATGATATAGTGTATGATATGTATGATATAGTTTTTAAAGAGGTATAAACGGAATTGGTTATTCAATTTCGAACCCTTATCATTACTGGGGTAAATGTAATAACGATTATTTGATTCCCGATATGACGGGTAATTATCCCCGTAACAAAATGGTTTCTCTTGGTAGTAAATTCTTTTTCGAGAGTATTAAAATGATTTGTAATCCAAACATACCTTGTTTAAAAATATTTTTTCCACGAACATCACTTATAATTGAAGCAAAAAAATGATAAAGTTTTCTTATAACGGACGTTCCCATAATGGACGCTGTTTTTGTTTTTGCAAAAAAAAGATTTTCTCCTAAAGGACGCTGTTTTAGGAGGGAGGCCTCCGGAGGTTAGGTCTGATAATACCATATCAGCGACATTTAATTTAAACGTTAAACTAGTCCATTTACAAACTTTGTGCAACTCTGTAATACAACTTTGTGCAAAATTAACTCCTTGAAGGACGTATTTCTCGGCAGACGCTTTTTTCGTGACAGAAAACCCTCCCTTGTTGGCGAATGAACTGTATCAAATAAAGCAGGGTGAAGCTTAAATTCTATACTCGTCCTATTAGCGTACTTATGAACATCAGTTACGGCGGAAGAAGGGTGAAATAAGATTGAAGTCGGAAATGTGCCATTGTCAGAATAATCCCCGTCAATATCAATCAACGCCTCATACTTCCCGTAAAACGAATCAGCGTCGAGACAGCCCAATTTACTCACCCAAAGTGCACTTTCTGGCGAGCCCGGAACATCATTACACAGTTCGTTACAAATATCTGTTTTTTCGTCGGAATTGTCTGGACAGTCGTTTATCCCATCACTGAATATCGTTTATTTAGCCCTTGACCGCGCTGTCATTAGTATTGGCTAGTTTATAAAGCTTTCTGAGACTGATTTTTATCTTCAGGGAAAATTTTCTTCAAAAGTTATTGAGGATTGAAAAAGGACCGTAGACAATTTTTATTTTTTGCTCTAAGAATGAAATTTATCTAATCATCTTGCTCGATTTTTCTGAAATTTTTGATATTATGTTCAGAACTCTTATGGCAAAATGATATGGAATTTCCCTCACGGTGTTTAAAACTGACTCAAAATCAGTCATTACTTAGGTTATTAATTGAGTATAGTGTGACAAATGGCCATCTTACTTTTTTTATTATCGTTTGATTTTTCCCTCGGCCTACAATTGTCACCCTGAAACTAAAAAGAGCCACATAAAAGTGACTTTTTTCATTTTTTTTTTGGTTATTTTTGCTTTAAAGTTATTTTATCATTTCGAAAACATACCAAGCAAAATTTGCCATATAAACATTAATTCCATCGTCACAGGTTCGAACATCAGGAGCCGGGCAATATTCAGAGTACATTCCGGACAGTTGTATAATATCTTGTGTTGATATTCTGGTCACTTCCGGTTTTNGATTATGCGCTTGATCAATACATTCACAAATAAATTGCAAAAAAAAAAATCATGTCATTCGGTTGAGTAGAATAGAAATGCCGAGCGTTTAAATGTGTGATTGCCATTTGGCAATCGAGCGACGGTCCCCAGAACGGTCCGTGCGCGACGGTCTAGGGTTAACTTAAGATCACACATGTATAATAAACACCACCTGAGGGGTTATCTTACCTATAAACGCTTGGAAAGCGGTATGATAACCCAACTCTCGTAAGAAAAACCGTCAGGGTGTTTTGTTTAATAATTGGAAATCACGATACGTTTCGGTCAAAAAAGTGGTAAGATAACTCAATCTTGGTAAGATTACCAATGGTAAGATAACTCATCAGGTGGTGTAGTGTATGATATAGTTTTTAGAGATATCTAAGCGTGATTGGTTATTCAATTTCGAACCCTTATCATTACTGGGGTAAATGTAATAACGATTATTTGATTCCCGAAATGACGGGTAATTATCCCCGTAACAAAATGGTTTCTCCTGGTAGTAAATTCTTTTTTCGAGAGTATTAAAATGATTTGTAATCCAAATATACCTTTTTTAAAATATTTTTTCCACGAACATCACTTATATTTGAAGCAAAAAAAATGATACAATTTCTTAAAACGGACGCGCCCTTAACGGACGCTGTTTTTTTGCAAAAAAAAAGGATTTTCCCCTAAAGGACGGAGTTTTAGGAGGGAGGTTATGTCTGATAATAACACATGAGCGACATTTAAAAATTAAATTAGTCAATTTAATACAACTTTGTGCAAAATTAACTCCTTGAAGAACGCTAATTCCTTGAAGGACGTATTTCTTGACAGACGGTTTTTGCGACACAAAACCCTCTCTTATGGGCGAATGAACCGCATCAAATAAGGCATGGTGAAGCCTAAATTCTATACTCGTCCTATTAGCGTACTTATGAACATCAGTTACGGCGAAAGAAGGGTGAAATAAGATTGAACTCGGAAATGTGCCATTGTCAGAATAATCCCCGTCAATATCAATCAACGCCTCATACTTCCCGTAGAACGAATCAGCGTCTAGACAGCCCAGTTTACTCACCCAAAGTGCACTTTCTGGCGAGCCCGGAACATTATTACACAGTGCGTTGCAAACATCTGTTTTCTCGTCGGAATTGTCTGGACAGTCGTTTATCCCATCACTGAATATCCTTAATTTAGCCCTTGACCGCGCAGCCGTCAGTATTGGCTATTACGAGCAGCGCGGGGAGTTGTTTGCGTGGCTAAAGGACGCTAGCCAATAGGAGGCGCCTCTAAAAAAGCATGAACCAATAGGCGCGCTCGTCAATTCAGTTTATAAAGCTTTCTGAGACTGATTTTTATCTTCAGGGAAAACTTTCTTCAAAAGTTATTGAGGATTGAAAAAGGACCGTGGACAATTTTTTTTTTTTGCTCTGAGAATGAAATTCATCTAATCATCTTGCTCGATTTTTCTTAAATTTTTAATATTGTGTTCAGAACTCTTATAGCAGAATGATATGGAATTTCCCTCACGGTGTTTAAAACTGACTCAAAATCAGTCATTACTTAGGTTATTAAGGAGGGGTCAGTCGATTTGTTTACAAACTGAATCCGAAAACCAGTAAAATCCATTTTTGTCACACATTTGATGTTTTTATTACAATTTAAGGCGTTGGCTATTGTTATCAAGTAAGGTCAAGTTTATTTTTTTTAGAAATTTTGACGTTTGAAAATCCCGATCAAAATTTGATTTTATAAAATTGCTCATACGCATTTTAAGAAAAAAGTATTGTTAACTTGTTTTTTAATGTCTAAGTTGATCATCATGGCAATCTACAATGTTCCACGATATGGCAAAACGTAATTTGGTTGCAAAGTTTACTCAGAATCATAACGTNGGCAATATTCAGAGTACATTCCGGACAGTTGTATAATATCTTGTGTTGACATTCTGGTCACTTCCGGTTTTTGAACCGGATTTCCATCAAGATCTGACATTGTCCAGAGCCCGGCGGCATTCGCCTCTTCGGAAATGAAACCCTTCCACCCATAATGCATGACCGACTATTATTCTGGTGACGTTCTAAGATTTTGGTTTAATTCATTGTTTTCAGAGACAATATTTTTCTCTTTTACTGAATTTTTCATGTTTTTTTTAGTAAAGGGGTTACATTTTTAAGTCTTTTCCTAGCTATTTTTTGGATCTTTGGCACCATATCTTGCGATCATATGGAGAATTCGTGTCTAACCAATTGGTTATCGACATTTTGTTATAATTGTACTTATGCTGTGGATCAACGTTCTCTTCGTGAACCGTTATGTAATCGTCACGATCGGGTCTTTGGTGTTCATGATACATGCCGAAAGCGTGAAGAAGGGTTCGAAATTGACTCAAAAACTAAAATTATTAACTCCTTCACCCAATTGTGCCGTATGGCACCTTTTCAAACATGCAACTGATGTCATACTCGAGCTTTTCGGTATTTTGGTCTATTGAATGGAATTGTTACAATATAGAACAATCCATACGCAACCTACGCAAAAGTGATTAAAACGGGGGCGCAGGAGTTAATTTCGATCCCAGGCGTGGAGAAATTCGTGTTCGATGACACGTTGTCGCATACAGAGCCAAGACTGAAGACTCATTTGATTCACACCAAACGACGGATATCCAATATATGCAAAACAGCCGTTACTGGTGTCTTTAATGTTCACGTAGCTGTTGTGTACTGAATAGAAATCATTTTAAAGTTGAAAACAAACAATAGCTAACTGTCCGCTGCTGCGCAATTCGCATTTAACCTTCCGGTTGTTGCTAACCGTCCATATAACCTTTTGTTCGATTTTTCATCAATTTAGGATGGTCATGCTTCAAAAGTACAATTAGTACTAAGTTTAATTCCCATACTTTATCTTTGAAGTGCATTTGGATATTTCGTACTTTTATAATATAATCTAGTCCGTATGTGTCGAAAAAACCCGAGAAATGGTACATCACCTGGTTAACCGTGTGTGGCTTTGTGAATTTGTGGTCAAGTCAACCAAAAAATATTCAAGGGTGGTCGGACAGCTTTCAAGAGTATGCTTATTCGATTCAGGACCATCGATTTGCTTATGGAGAAAAATTACGTAGGTTAGAACCCAACGAGCAATGAGGCGGAAAAAGTTCCGCCCGATGTTTTCAGGGAAAATGTTTTCAGGGAAAATTGTCAAAAGCCCTCACCTTGGGCCTCGGTATCATCAACGAACCGTATACATCCATTCATGTAAACATTTGAGACATGATGCATCGTGTCCATAACTTCCCCGCGATATTTCTCCTCGCGTCCCGGCAAAATATTTGAAAAACGAATAGGCATGAGCAGGTAATCGCGTGTAGTTACGCCATCTGTGTCACCCGGCCAACGCATATTTTGGCCCGGTATAACGGCACGACCCATCGACATGTTGATTGCGTCGGACATGATTCGCATGTTTTGATTTTTATAACCTTTCATATTTGAGATTTATATTGAGTTTAGCGTTGAATAGGTTAGGCCAATCACTCTGAGTTGACAACGTTGACAACGTCAATAAGTGTTACAAACAAGTGGCCACCGTACGGATTGTTTCCCAACGCACTAATTTTTCCTGACTTAACTCCCAGGGGAACCGTGTGTCTTTTAGAACCCCCTCAATTTTTCGAGAAAATAACATTCACGATATCGCGATATATCGATATCACGATATATCGTCGATATTGTTACCAACCTCTAATCCGGTGAAAAACCAGTTAAAATTTCCGGTTTCTCCAATTGCGCTGAAATTTTGTACCTACAAATTCCTGGAATTTCCCAACGCCCAAAAAACAGTCCAAAGCAATTTTTAGTTTTTTTTTGTTCTACAAAAATGTTTTTTCTAGTCTAGGAGCCCTGGATCTGTTCGATCTTTTCTTTTTTTTCAGAAGAGTCGAACAAATCCAGGTCTATGCGTACTTGTTCGCTCGAACAAGTACGTGCAAACATGGATTTGTTAGACGATTTCAAAAATATGATCTCATAGTGATATTTGATTAAGATCGTATAATTAAGCCGTAATATCGAAAATTTATTTTTATTTTACGTTTTACAAAGTTTTCTTTTGAAAATGAAAGCAGCAGGCGGGGCTAATTACCCCTATGTATTTTTTCTTACAATTAATATTTATTTGTAAATCACTAATTGGGAACGCCTGGATGTAGAAAAAATGATCAAAACCAAGTTATAAAAACGTAAAATAAAAATTACGGTTAATTATGTTCGGTCCCTTTGATCATAAAAATTGTCCATAAAATTGTCGAACAATTCCATGTCTATACGTACTTGTTCGATGATTCATATTTTCTAATTGGGTACTTTGAAATGCCGCGCCAACCCAGCATGATGCTTAAAAAACGGCTCGAAAAAAGTGTCGAACAAATCCACGATACTCTCTACTCCACTCAGTGCAGTCCACTGAGTAATTTTGAATTTCAGACAAACAGTACTAGAATGTTTTAATTTCCGTTTCCCTTAACCTACTTGTGTGCGTCGCCAGTTAGTCACCGAGCTCGACGTGGGTCTTACCATAGATAAGACCGCGTACTGTTTCAAACCTACAAGCGAAATTTTCTCGGTGACACTTTTTTTCTCACTTCAGTATTAATGTTCTTATATCAAGAAATTATTTGTTTGAGAATTTAGGTAAGTTCCAATCATTTACTTTTAAGGTCGGCTAAAGTATAGAAATTTTTGTGTATAGCTTTCGTTTATAACCTTTTTCGTATTTTAGCGACCTGTCAGTAATTGATCGAGAAAAACCTACAGTTGTTCACATAATCCCGATTCCTGATTTTACTAGTTGTTCAGCTTGTTGTGAAGACCAAACAATATCATTGTCACGTACATTTTGTGCAGCTAGTTCTTCTTGAGTCAAGGGACTAGATTTACTCGTTGCCACCAAAAATAAAACAGAAAATAACATGATATTTTATTAAGCTCTGTAATTTTAATTAAAAATAAGCTTCGCTCAAAAAGAAAATCACCTAACGTGACGTGTATTAAGCGAGAATTATTTTGTATGTCAACGACTTAAATATGAAGAAAATATGCAGTTTAGTTCATCACCCCTCGAATGAACTCGTAGCAAAAAAGTCTACCGATTTGTGGGCACTGTTTTTTTTTCAAGAAGAGCTTTTTGAAGGGAAAATAAATTTTCAAATAAAAAATAACCCAAATTAACGTAGAATGACGCAGAACAAAAATGTCTAGCAATGAATATATTTTGTGGTAATTGTTTTACCTTCAAACACATATTGCGGACTATAGTCCGTATAGGTATACTAAAACGGTAATGTCCAAAACTCCTAGCACTTTTCAGGAGAATTTCGCTTTTGTGTCAAATTTGTTTTCGAGAGAAAGAAAAAAAATGGACATGGGCCACATAGCAGTTTTCGAGTGGGAAAGAAAAAAAGGATGCGTCATCGGCGCGAAATAGTTTTTCATTTTGAAAAACTTTCCATCCCTTTTTGATGTTTTAAAGATAGCGTAAATTCAATTTTGGGACAGCTTCGCGAGACCATTACAGAGTCTTATTGGTCAGCTGATTTAGTAACACGTGACAAATGCGGTTTTATTTAAACATTTACACACGTTAGACCCAAAAACACACGGATTTTGGTTTAATTTACATGATCTGTTCTCTAAACGTATTCCGTATAAATTATTATAATACCCGATGAACCCCCTACGGCAACAAAACGGTACCTCGTTATGAGCACACATTATGAATAAAATAAAACTTAATGTAATTTGACTTATCAATACATTGTATTAATAGATTTATTTGAACGTTAATAACAGGTTTTTGAGAAATGGTCAACTAGAATTCGCGTTCACACGGTAGTGGACGAAAAGCATCGCTCTTGTATTTCCATACGCCTTATGCAATTGCATAATATTTGAAAACTTTGTCTTTTTGGTCATTTGGACATTGAGAATTCTTCGTGGCAACATTGCATTTGTCAGAATAGCAAACAGTCAGATCGCAAGATATTTTCTGTTGAATTACGTCTGTGTCTTGTGCTTTAAATACCTTGAAACGGAAGCTTTTTTCTTTAGCTTTTTCACAGATATCGAAATATGGTCTCCTTAGATTTCATAATTTCTGTTTTAGGGTTNCAGTCCTCAAAATAAAAGTCAAGATCGAGCAGACCGGTCAGCGACCAGTGAGCGGCCACGTCCATGTACGAGCCCATTACATAAGCATTTTCGGCGTTTTCTCCCGACATTAAAAAATCAAAACCAGCTGCTAAATTTCCATAGCCGACGTTTGAACCAAAACTGGTAATATGATCGACCTTGAAATCTTCCGATTGAACTGTCACCCGAAGTGGGTAAATACACTGGTAAGATACTCCAACACCAAATGGAGTCGTATACACCGCCATTTTACCAAGATCTATTTGATTACCGATCGCTACATCTGAACGCTTTCGAGTTTTTCCTTTATACATGGTTTATAACCTAGAACTCGTCCTTAACACTGAAGCACGACCCCGGACATTTGTCCGATGCTGGATAAAAACGCTAGCAAATCCGGTAAACAAATTTTAATTCGATAATCCAAATTACCAAACCTAATGTGTTTTTAAGCTGAAAGCAAACCGATAAGATTAGTAGTTGCGAGGGAGGTAATATAACCGGTTTGCTTTCAGCTTCAAAACACGTTATTGTCCGTAGCACACATTAATTTTCTCGCGCTGCCAATTTTGATTGGAAGCGAGACTAATTTCCTTTCTTCCTTTTTTAACTACTTCTTTTTCTGTGTTACGGACAATTAAGGGTACGCCATACCCTAATGGCTAAAAATCAAGTTTCCGAGATGAAGTTTTTGCAAAATGTTAAATCATCACAAGGAAAAGGGAAAGGCGTGCCGCCAATTCACTTCCATTTTAAATCGATTAGCGTGTTTGATCTGTTAAAAGCTGTTGCGTTATTTGAAGTTAATCGCAAAATTTGAAGAAAAAACGAAAAAAATCTGGAATGATATAAAAATTGTCCTAAAAATTCTAAGTCTAACTATTGTGGTAAGAGATCCTAATTATGACTCTAAGCTGAGATATTAATTTAAAACTAACATGCTCTGAAAAAAAAAATGTATATGACGCGCGAAAGTAAAATGCACCTCGTTTTGCCAGGCACCCTTGATTTAACATCCAGTAGTGTATGGCGCATCCTTAAGTTGTAACCGCCTCAATATTATAAATTCTAACTATTAATATAACCATTCCTTCGAGTGCAATCCACAGCTTGAACACAATTTCATCGTCGGAAATTGAATATGTCATGCCGCTTTCGCCTAAAGTTGCCCGTGCATTCCAACGTGATGTGCCCGAATCCCACGAGGGCTCGGCGTCCGAAATCCAAATTGCATTTTCTGTTTCGATTCCGAATAAATCTTCGTTGAACGATACCATGATGTTGTCCGAATTGCAGGTCAAAGTNAAATCCGGTAAACAAATTTTAATTCGATAATCCAAATTACCAAACCTAATGTGTTTTTAAGCTGAAAGCAAACCGATAAGATTAGTAGTTGCGAGGGAGGTAATATAACCGGTTTGCTTTCAGCTTCAAAACACGTTATTGTCCGTAGCACACATTAATTTTCTCGCGCTGCCAATTTTGATTGGAAGCGAGACTAATTTCCTTTCTTCTTTTTTTTACTACTTCTTTTTCTGTGTTACGGACAATTAAGGGTACGCCATACCCTAATGGCTAAAAATCAAGTTTCCGAGATGAAGTTTTTGCAAAATGTTAAATCATCACAAGGAAAAGGGAAAGGCGTGCCGCCAATTCACTTCCATTTTAAATCGATTAGCGTGTTTGATCTGTTAAAAGCTGTTGCGTTATTTGAAGTTAATCGCAAAATTTGAAGAAAAAACGAAAAAAATCTGAAATGATATAAAAATTGTCCTAAAAATTCTAAGTCTAACTATTGTGGTAAGAGATCCTAATTATGACTCTAAGCTGAGATATTAATTTAAAACTAACATGCTCTGAAAAAAAATGTATATGACGCGCGAAAGTAAAATGCACCTCGTTTTGCCAGGCACCCTTGATTTAACATCCAGTAGTGTATGGCGCATCCTTAAGTTGTAACCGCCTCAATATTATAAATTCTAACTATTAATATAACCATTCCTTCGAGTGCAATCCACAGCTTGAACACAATTTCATCGTCGGAAATTGAATATGTCATGCCGCTTTTGCCTAAAGTTGCCCGTGCATTCCAACGTGATGTGCCCGAATCCCACGATGGCTCGGCGTCCGAAATCCAAATTGCATTTTCTGTTTCGATTCCGAATAAATCTTCGTTGAACGATACCATGATGTTGTCCGAATTGCAGGTCAAAGTAGAGCAACCTTCGTTCATTATGCACTCATCCGTCTGGTTATTGTACGACCAACATGGAGAGTCACTTCCCTCAAAGTTCGTCGGGCATCGAGAGCAAAAATAACCATCGCCGCTATATGTCGTAACGCAGTCGCACTCAAAGGTGCCCGGTTGGTTTGTACAGGCAGCGTGTTCGTGACGGTAACTGGGTTCAGACCTGTTTTTTTTATTGAAAATTGCTTAACCAGTTATCTTTGCTGAAAAATTGTTAAGATAATCCGGTAGAACGATTGGTTGAATTACGGGAAATCGCGATACGTTTCCGTCCAAAAAGTGTTAACTGGTTAGCGGCTGTAAACAAATAACAAGCAATATGCAAAACATATATAGGGTGAGTTAGCTGAATGTCGACAAGTTAAATGTCATGATTAAGCCGGAAAAGTATAACAAAATACACCACCTGTCTACGTAACTTAACAAAACTTGGAAAAAAAAGGTGTTAAGTTACGTCAATTTTGTTAAGTTACGTAGGTAGGGCGTAGGCGAAAAGTTGCCGCGAAAAAACTGTTAAGTTACGTGATTTTTGTTAATTAACGTGAATTTTGTTAGGTTACGTTTTGTTAAGTTACGTAGACAGGCGGTGTATACAAAACTACACTGTTTGAAAGTTTTTGATTCGTTTACTAATGTTTGAACCCTGGTCAAGTGTGTGATTGTTCTATACACTCATCTATATCTTTACATACAAAACCGTCACCCCTCCATCCCGCGTTGCATGAGCAATCATAAGTGCCTGGTTCATTTTGACATTCGGCGTTAACGTCACAAGAGTGGCTATTTTCGGCACATTCATCGATATCTTTACATTGTTTTCCGTCACCCCTATAACCATCATTACAAAAGCAGTCGTAAGAGCCAATATTGTTTTTGCATGATGCATTTGGGTCACATGTAAACGTACTTTTAGAATGGTGACAAATTCATATAATAAAATATTGTACAGTCTGTCAAGATAAGTCTGTCAAGATAAGTCTGTCAAGATAAGTCTGTCAAGATAAGCGAACATCGTTGGGTAACTGGACATAAATATGCCACTTTTGGATATACACCACCTAACAGGTTATCTTACCGCACATTATCTTACCAAGATTAGGTTATCTTACCACTTTCTGGACCAAAACGTTAAGTGGCTTCCGCCTACGCCCTGATTGGTTATCTTACCAGGGTTAGATTATCATACCACTTTTTGGATACTTTAGGTATATTTTTTTTCCGCCTATCTAAAAATGGCGATTTTTTAAACACACTCCTTAACCCCCAAATGGCCCTTTTAAGACTCATATTTTTTTTTACTTTTAAGTGGCCGTTTGGGGGTTAAGGAGTGCGATTTTTCAATTTTTTATTATTTTTTTATCGATTTATCGGTACTAAAATACCCTTAAATAATAATAAAAAATTAAAACTTAAATTCTTTGACCTTTTTCCAGCCTGTTACATTGGCTCAAAAAGTACTTTTTGAGCAAATGTAACAAGCTAGAAATGGGTCAAGGAGTGAACAAATTTACGTTTTGATAAGCTTTATGGGTTAATAACACCCCCATAAATCGATGAAAAAGTACTCAAAAATTAGAAATTCGAACTCCGTGATCCCTAAAAAGCCATTTTAAAATTGTATTTTTTTGCTCTAAAAAATGGCTTTTTAGGGCACAGGGAGTTCGAATTTTTTTGAGTACTTTTTCATCAATTTATAGGGGGTAATTAAGCCATAGAGCTTATTAAAACGTTAGAATTTTAATTTTTTATTATTTTAAGGGTACTTTAGTACCCATAAATCGGTAAAAAAATATTATAAAATTAAAAAATCGCACTCCTTAACCCCCAAAGGGCCACTTAAAAGTCAAAAAAATATGACTCTTAAATGGGCCATTTGGGGGTTAAGGAGTGTGTTTTAATAAAAATCTGTACAATTTTGTAACCTAAATCTGACATTAATAAAATTGTCACCGTGGCTTGTTTTACATTCGTCAATATCGGTACAGGAGGTTCCACTTCCTTGCCAACCGTCTTTACAGTCACATGAAAATTCAGGTTCTTTGTTAGTGCAAATGGCCTGGTCATCACAGTTATCTGTCTCACGGGCACACTCATCGATATCATCACAAGAGTAGTTTGGCCAGTTTATTTCAGTCCAGGTCAAATCGCAGCATGGACCTTCATCGCATTCTTCTTGTTCAGTGTCTGTACCGTAGCAGTTACCTGTAGGCGGGTTCAATTGGTCGGGACTACAACCCGATCTTGTCCGAGTCTTTTGGCCTTTTTCACCACAGGTTTTCGAACATTCGCTCCATTCTTCCCAATTATCCCAACCCGGACCTTAAACACAACTTTTAAAATCAACCATTTATTTGATCTGATTAGTCCCAGTTTTTTTTAAATTCAGTATATTCAGTCGTAAAAAAATGTCAGAATTTGACGAAACATCTGAAAAATAAAAATTTACAACATCTTCTACTTTTGGATATGTAAGTAAGAAAATATCTCATTGTATATTCCGACTGAAAATCCCAATTGTGGTATTCCGGGGAAAAACTGAGATTTTTTAGCATAAATTATCATTATATTATATCATCATTGTATAATATCATTACTTTCGCGTTCGTTGTGGAATATGAATGTTTATTATGTGGCGAGATAAACACAATTTGAATATTCCGCGAACAAACAGAAAATAATGATATTAAGTTGGAAATCGCTCTCATTTTTGAAACAATAAGTCACTTACGGCAAGTATTTTTGTTGCATACTTCTGTAATACGGTCGTCACCGGGACAGTCGCCCGGATTTCCACCCAGGCATATTCGAATCTTTTGTTTTTCACCGGAACCACAAGTGGTCGAACATTCAGACCATCCCATATATTCGGACCATTCTACTTTTCCACATGTGTCGCCCGCGGGTTGTCTGTAATAACCAGATTTACAGGGGCAGTTAAACGACCCATCAATATTTAAACACTCCTCATTCTTAGAACTGTTACAATCGTGGTTTCCGCCTACGCACTCATTCTCATCTAAACATTTTCCAGATGATTCATCAAGTTCAAAACCGTTGTTACAGTGACAGGTCCATGAACCCTGCTGATTGGAACACAGACCCGCGCCATCTACGCCACATATGCCATTATTATTACATTCATTCTTGTCAACACAAGCGTTGTGTGTGTCAAGCTCATAGCCACTAGTGTTCGGATTTGAAATAAACTTTTACCACCTCAGTTATGGCTACACTCAAATTGCTGAATTTAAAAAAATATTATATTGAAAAAAATTATGAAAATAGTATACACCCGGTGCGCAGTTATCGGGCGGGTTTGTGCTGTTATTGGGCGGCTTTTTTCCATATTTTTCGATAAATACCAAATGGTATGACCAAATTTCCCGCTCGTGCTGTTATCAGGCACCCTCGTGCTGTTCTCGGGCGTTTTTTTTTGTACACCGGGTGCGCAGTTATCGGGCGTCCAGTTATCGGGCGGTTTTGCCCGCTCGTGCTGTTATCGGGCGGGGTTTTTCCCAAAAAAACGTTTCACTTTTCCGCCTACGCCCTGCGCAGTTATCGGGCACCCTGAGTAGTTATTCCGTCTACGCACCTAGACGGAAATACTCCAAATAACAATTTTTTCTAACTCTACAACCCCTATGGGCCTCTGTACATCCGGCGCCTCTGTACAACCACTTTACTTGATTGGTTTATCTGGCCGTTTTTTTCCAAGCCACCTTTACTTACAGTGTGAGTCTTACACCGTTACTTCTAATTCTTCTAAAATCGAATTTTTTTCTAAAATCTAAATGGTTCCAAATGGTTCCTTTTTTTTCTATGATTTTTCTCTCACTTATGATATTCAAGCGTATTTATAAGGTTTCGTTATTCAATAAAACAATGAGTTATATTATCGAATCTTAAAATTTCCCGGCAGGTTTATAATAACAATTTGGTATTGCGCAATTCTCCGCTCGTGCTGTTATCGGGCGGGTCTGTCATTGGCTAATGACAATTTGGTATTGCACAATTCGCCGCTCGTGCTGTTATCGGGCGGTTTTTTGTACATCTTTTTCCCCTATTCCGCCTACGCCCTGCGCAGTTATCGGGCGACCGATCAAGGTTTTTGTGGCGCGAAACCCGCCCGATAACTGCGCACCCGGTGTATATTTTTACCTTATTCCACTTCTGCCTTAAGCAGTTATCGAGCGCCCGATTAAAGTTTTTTGTCGCGAAACCCGCCCGATAACTGCGCACCCGGTGTATTAAAAAAAATTATATTAATTATTTTTTCATAAAATATGAGTAGAACTAATTAATACAAGTAACAAGGTAATAATTCGAAAATGTCCATTTAAAGTTAGCTAAAATATTCTAGTTAAAAAGTTTTTATTTGCAAATACACCGGGTGCGCAGTTATCGGGCGCCCGATTAAGTTTTTTTTGTCGTGAAACCCGTCCGATAACTGCGCACCCGGTGTATTAAAAAAAATTATATTAATTATTTTTTTATAAAATATGAGTGGAACTAATTAATACAAGTAACAAGGTAATAATTCGAAAATGTCCATTTAAAGCCGCCCTGAGCAGTTATCGGGCGCCCGATCATGTTTTTTTTTGTCGTGAAACCCGCCCGATAACTGCGCACCCGGTGTACTTGTAAAATAACTGCAACCGGTTCAGAACTAGACTTAACAAGCGGTTAGTTAACGAAGTAGAGGTCAAGTGACAATTTCGGATCCTAACTGATACAGCTGCAAACCGAATCAACGCATGATCCAATGAGTGCCCCGTCTTGTCCAACTATTTCGTGAGTACTTGTTATTTCGCCTGATTTCACATTCCATGACGGAATTTCGATTGCGCCAAATCCACCCACGACGCTCTCTCGTGCCTCATTCATCGAATCCAACCAATCAGAATCATATTCATCCAGCCCACGTCGTTTTCGTGCAACTCCGTTTTCTTCAATAGGAGTACGTTTAATA
Organism: Oikopleura albicans; assembly: GCA_004367875.1. Taxonomy (NCBI): domain Eukaryota; kingdom Metazoa; phylum Chordata; class Appendicularia; order Copelata; family Oikopleuridae; genus Oikopleura; species Oikopleura albicans. The sequence goes on from SCLG01000052.1 coordinate 149,836, forward strand.
ATTAATAAGTGTTCAATCAGTTCAGCTGTACCATCCTTTTTGCATGTTCTCAAAGAGACTGAACGAATTAATACGGATGAAATTACTGACTATAACGTGTCATTATACACCCCCTGCGCTGTTATCTTGTCACCCGTTATCTTGCAGATTTTCCCGTTGGCTCCGTTATCTTGCAGATTTTTTTCGGCCAATTTTCCAGGAATCCCTATCTTTATGTGTTAAGCCCTGCGCTGTTATCTTGCAGATGTCCCCGTTCGCTCCGTTATCTTGCAGATTTTTTTCATGCGATAGTTGCAAGATAACAGCGCAGGGGGTGTATACAAGTCATCACTTTCTGGGGCGTTTTATCAATTATCAACTAAGGGGGTGTTAAAATCGAATTTCGGACCTTAGAATATAATAGTAATTTCTTATGAAACTTGGACAAATTTCTCAATAATGCGCTAACCTGTGGTGGATTTATTACGTAACAGATGTTTGCTAGATCAAGATTATATTAATTCTCAGTCCAAATTTTATCAGAAATCCCTGTTAAAAACAGACTTTGTTCACAAGTGAATAAATCGAGCATAAAACTGGAAATTAGGAAAGATTATTTCATTTTTTTACTAAAATACAATTGGCCATTTATGCGTGCAATGTTAATCTATAATATCCGTTTTTTTATTATGAAAATATATTCTTATGTATAGGAGGTGAGAAAAAAAGAATAATTTCCAGAAGACAAATTTTGACAATTTAACGACAATTTTGGTTAGTTCGACACCCTGGTTAGTTCGAACCTGGTTAGTTCGAACCCTGGTCAGTTCGACACGGCGGTTTCTTTGGTCTCTTTAGATTTTTCGATATCCGGTTTTCCTTTTTTTTGTAAAGACCGGAAGTGACCGGAAATAATCGGAAATGAAAGAGAATAAGAAATATAACGAGCGCAAAAAAAATCAGCAAAAAAAAGTGGAAATCGGAAATCGAAAAATCTTAACAGACCAAAAAAAAAACTGTCGAGTCGAACTACCCGGATTTTTTTTTAATTTAAAAATTTGTCTTTTGGAAGCCCGAATCTGTTATGGTAATCCAGGAGTAATGTGGGACTGTACAAGGTAGAATCTCTCAATGCCAAAATTATAATTTTCAATTAAATTGTATGTAATCAAATTAATGCCAGTGGTTTCTAGATGTGCACGTTTTTCGAAAATCGACAATGCACATCTAGAGACTCCTGACTGTAGTTATGAAATATTCAGTACTGTAAGTTTGTTAGCCTCAATTAATAGTTGCTTTTGGGAACTGTATCCTTTTCGAATGTGTCTCGGTTATAGTCCATATATGAAATTGAACTTTCACTTTTGTCTACATTAACTTTCCATTTATTGAGTTTGGGGTTCTTGCTATTTGCATTTTCAACTGCTTTTAATATAACATGTAATTTTCCATCAGCAAACGGCACAAACATGGGCCTTCTTATGGTTGTTTTGACGTCGGAGAATTTTGCTACATCACAGAGTTCGGAAATTTTTCCAGCCGTACCAGCGACGTCATTTAGGACCAATTTCTTGTAGTCCTCAGGTTTTACTTCATTGATATTCTTTGAGTCGACCGTCAAATAATGTGTACATTTGTACTTTTTTTCGCCATTTGTCTGATAATCATTGGAAAAGAAAAAGTTTTTACATCCAGGTATGTTAGCGCAGGCACTTGCGCACTTCTTCAGTGTCGTTGGGGTTATATCCAAAATTTTGAAAGTGAATGGGACACGGTTATCAACGATTTCTGGTTCCCAGTCCTCCTTCTTTTTGGCTAACGGGGATTTTTAAACAAACCAATTAAAAATGGCCCTGCTCTTTTCAAAAAACGTTTATAAGGAAATTTTTCCTGAAAAACCATTTTCCTAGAAAAACGTTTTCCTTGATAAACCCCTTTCCTGGAAAAACTTTTTCCTGGAATGCCGTTTTCTTCGATTAACGTTTTCTTGAAAGACCTTCTCTTTGAAAAACTTTGTCTCGCATAACCACATATTGTTTTTTTCCGAACTTGTTTTTTTCTAAAACCAAATTAGGTAATTTAACCAGGATGAAAACTAATATGAAGGCGCTTATTCAAATTTTGCCTAATAAACTTTTTTTCGGAGATACGTTTTCTTGAATTAACCTTTTCTTGGATAAACGTTTTCTTTTCCTTGGAGAACGCATTTTTGAATTTTTCCTGAAAGACATTTTTTGGAAAGACTTTTTATTGGAAAAAAACAATTCATGAATTTTATCGGAAAAACCCATTCGTGGATTTTCTCGAATAAACGTTTTCATGGAAAGACCGCGGTGCCTTAAAAATTATTGAGAAATAAATTATATAATGAATTCCTACAACCCTATAAGTGCTACGGACTTTCTGTTTTTGGTCAAATGTTTGGCCTTATAAGACGCAAAAAATGACGTAGCTTATTTAAAATAAATGGTCTAGAACGAAAAATAGCTTGAAAAATCCTTACAAATGGTGTAATCATCGTTGAAATTTCATCTATTTAATCATTTAATATAAAATGTTCAAATCCTGGCTTGAATGGGCTCCATCATTTTTGTATCAGAGTCTTTTAACCATTTGAATTGACCATATTTTGATGTTGTAGACTCACATGGTAAATTTGGACAATCCACTTTATTACAGGGGCGAAGCTCACTTGATACACCCAAAGACGGCACGTGGTCTTCACACTTTTTAATATCTGCAGGATGCGAGATAAAGAGCTCATCCATCATTAAACACTTTCTAGAACGCGTCGAGATTGATTTGCCACATGATGCTGTGCAGTCCGACCAATCGCCCCAATAATCGTACCCGTAGCTTTCTAGAATAATTGTTTAATTACAACGTACTCCGTGATAAATTATTAGACCATTTCATTTTTCACGAATCAGTCATTTTGTGAATAAATCTATACCGTATGGGGACGCTCCGACTCTGAGGGTGACGTCATAATAGCGTTATAAATCATTAGAAAATGGCTAAGAGCCTTAAAGCCAGAGAGTCCCCGTACGGTTTATATATATATATATATATACACCACCTAAGCGTTTGATTTAACACATTTTTTTCCGAAAAAGGTGTTAATTCAAATGCAAATTGTTAAGCCAAATGTAAACTGTTCAGCCACATGGGTAGTGCGTGGGTTAAAACCCTGGAAAACTTGAAACAAAAAAGTGTTAAGTCAAATGCAAATGGCTTTTTCGCTAGATTTAAATTCCAAATTGACGAATAAAATGAGCAAATGCTATAAAAAAAATGTTACAAAACAATATAATGAACGCAAACATCCAAAAAAAATGTTATACACCGCTTAAGGGTTCATTCGGCCACTTTCACCATCCAAAAACGGCCGGATAAACCCTCACCCGGCCGGATAAACCCCTAGGTTGTGGGCGGGATTGGCGAAAAACTTTTGAGAAAAAAGTGGCCGGATAAGCGCACGAGCGGGCAGAGTGGCCGGATAAGGGGGGCGGATAAACCCTTAAGCGGTGTATTTCAAATGATGTTAAAGAGATTATAAAACTCGTCGATGAAAATTGGAAGAATCTCGTTCGATTATTTTGACAAAAACTTTTTGTTGTACTTTTTATGTTGCCAAACTCAAAAAAAAAAAGTGTTGACGGATAAAATGGAAAAACTTTTCAAGAGAGTTAATGGTACGAACAGGACAAGTTGAAAGATAACGGAGTGTAACATAGCGGCGGACCTGGTGTGACCTCATAATATGCATTTTTTAACAAAAGTGAAATCCTAAGGATGCCTCTATTGCCTTAATACTTTTGGCCGTCTTTTCTATTAACCGTCGTCTTTAATGACAAGCAAATAACGTGTCGTGAAGTTTAGAATTTTGTTTTTAAAATTTTGAAAACTCCAAACATCTTAACCATCGAAGCATTAACATTTTGAATTTATATGGAAGCTACAATATTTTTTATGTTTTTTTATGTATTTTTATGTTTTTGGGGGGTCGAAAAGAGATCTGGACAACTAGTGCTTTAACAGGTCTGTGTGCCAACCGGCACAGTAAATAAACTAGATTTTTTCACTTCAAGAACGGCATAAGACCTTGGTTGCAGGAACGGGGGTCTTTACGAAATTTTGCTGCTCAAAATATTGTGTTTTTTCATTTCAGCACGATTACATGTGCTGCACTCGAAAAATCATATTTTTGGAGCGCCTAAAACCAATACTCTCACTCCGAAACATATTTTATTCATATCATTTTAAATAAAGAAAGGATAGAAAATTCGAGTTTAAATTGATTTATAGTTTAATCTTACGCCTAACTTGAGATATGGCTAAAAAATCTAAAATAAAACGATTTTTTTCGATCGCCATCAGTGGTAGCCGTCTGGGACTTTCGGAGAAAAAAAATAAGAGTGTAACGTTCAAACTTTTCAGATTAACCAAACCAAGGGTGGCTAAAAATAAAAGCGTCTTAAAAAATTCGTCTTCAAAAACAGCAAAAAAAACACTATTTTACAGTGCGCAAACAACGCGACAGTGCGCACACAACGCGACAGGTTTTGGCTAAGTGAAAGTGTCGCGTTGTGCGTGCATGGACTGTAGAACAAATAGAACCGCAAAATTCATAACTTACCGCATGCAGGACTATCTGTACATTGTTTTTCTTCGGTTTGGTACCCTCCAGTGTATTCTCCCTCACAAAATCTATTTTTATTCGGTATTTCACCCAGGCATTTTCGATTTCTAGTTTTCACACCGAACTTGCCACAGGATGGCACACACTTAGAATAAGGGTTCCAATCTTCCCAATCTGTGAAATATTCCGTCCGCATATTTTGAAATGTGGTCTTTGAAACCTGCACATTTTTGTACACTCCTCGTTCCGTGACCTCTTTCTTAAAACCTTCATAATATTCTATAATTGTTGCCGTGAAGCCCATTTCAGTTGTGTATTGTTCCGCTGTAACCAAAATTCTTGCTATCGACATTCCTTACTCAAGGTTACAACTATGTACAGACTGTAGATACTGTATCTACCTAGTTTACAAGTATTTTTAAATCTAAAAATCTTAAGCGTTATCTACCAATAGGTATAATTTACCCATAGGTAATCGTTAGGTAGTATTTGTAACATCCTGAGTGATGTTAAACTCGTCCACGTTTTTCGTGGAAAAATTTTGCCACGAACTTTTTCTTTTCGTGATATTATTAATATATATTAAATATATAAGGATATATTAATATGTAAGGATAGTCAGATTTAAAAAAAAACTGCCGTATCACAGCAAATTTGGTTTTCTTTTTTTTTTAAAGTGGGATACGAAAATTGGAGAGTACAGAAGGGTCGCCAAGTGAGGGCCCGCCAAGTACGGGACAGTTTCTCAAGTAAGGGCCGGGGGTCGCCAAGTAAGGGACGTTTTTTTTTTAAACAATTTTTAACGTCAAGTAAGGGACAATTGTTGTAAAGTAATGGATTTAAGTAATGAAACAGTTAACTCTCATTTTGTTTGCTTTAGTTTCTAGAGAAAACCCTTGTCGGAAAAATACGGTATATAATATACGCGTATGATACTCTTTGTATCCTACTTTTTGATTCCTAGTAACAAATCGAATTTATCTCTGGTTGCGTTTTTATGTTGATAAGACATTTTATAGTAATTTTCTGATTTTCAGATTGTAACCGTGTTCCTGGTACGGTTCGAGTTATGGATTTTTCTTCTGATTTTGTGCTTGATGTGCTTTTCGCCTCTTCCCAGCTTTTACTTTTTGACCAATCACGCTGAGTACTAACTGTCATTGATTGCTCAACTTGAACACTGGCGGCCGCGGTACCCAATGTTGTCCCAATTTTTGTGGTGCTGGACAGTCCTAACGACCATCCTTGTGTATGACTCTCCGAAAATGTATGTGACATTGACTGTGTAAAGGAAGATGATACTGTCACAGTCTTAGTGAGCGCCGCCTCTGCATCGTTTATAACCTCTCCAAAACCAACGTTCAATCTAATTGAGGATTTTAATTAAAAACAATAACATACATATAACCACCTCAGCACTGATTTTAACAACTGTTACAATAATTGATTTTTATGAAGTTAATTGGGTAGGACGTTTGGTGAGATAATTTGAATTTGCAATACGTTTTGGTGCACAGAGTGTCAAATGACGGTACACCCCCCCCCCCTCATGAGGCCATATTTCCTGAAAAAGTGGCCCTTGTTATGGGGTGGCCCTTATTATGAGAAAGTGGATTTTTTTCCAGATAGTCTGGCTAGTAATTCACTCAATTTTTTATGTATTTTTTTTACTTTTTATAATTTTGTATTCCCATATGTTGGTTAGTAAAGTGTATTTAGTATATTAAGAATATCCGGCATTGTTATTGGAAAATTTTTTCAGACTTTGTCAGACTATCAGACAAAAACGCGAATCTCTCATAATAAGGGCCACCCTTCACACCGCATTTTGGCCCCTATTATGAGTAAAAAATATTTTCAGTGAGAATGGCCCCTATTATGAGTGATAAATGCCCATTTATGGGTCAAAAATGCCTATTTTGGCTCTTATTATGAGAAAAAGAACTTTTTCGTCAAAGAAGTGGCCCTTATCATGAGAAAGTGGCCCTTATTATGAGAAAACGGGCCAAGGTGGCCCTTATCGTGGGGGCACTTATCATGAAGGGGGAGTGTATGCGATATTAATATTTTCTTGACGTTTGGGCCCTCAACCTTCCGGAACCGACTTAATCGTCCAGTTTTCAAAAAAAATTTTAGCGGACGGTTAAATGCTTAACCTGTGTGTTACGCAGATTAATGTAGCTCAACTTTCTAAAAAACCTTTAATAATCTGATGTTATAACAAAAAAGGCCAATTATAAAATCCCGTCCTTTTCTTCGTTGCAGTATCTCCTGTCAATGCGGCTTTACTTGTCGGTTTATCGTATATTATACTTTTAACTTCACGTCTTATAACTGGTGGTTTGTCCACCAAATCAACGTATTCTTTATTGAGATACCACGGTGACCCCGGCGCCGGGCTATTGGCGTTGTGACCAAATAAGCTATTGACGCCTTGAAGTTTATAATCACAGTCATTAGTTTTTGCTACATGTATACTCCAAGCGTGCTTTGGAACACGCCAGAATTCTCGATTGTAGTCTGAGGCGACCCTTTCATTCTTATCCCACCAGTGTCTTTTTACCCAATCACTTCCACAAGTACTCCGCGTCAGATATTCCTGCTTGATGCAAGTGATTGCGTCTTTTGGAGGTCCGTCTCCGGCTAACCAGTCATCGTTGTACCAGGGCGAAGCAAGCATACCAATTGCTCGATAGTATGAGGGGCAAATTGGTTCCCAAATTGATAATTCGTATGCACCTAATCGCTCCTTGTTGTCCAAGACCACATGATACTCAGTCGGGGGTTTAAACGCATCGGGGTCTTTACATAGGGTTTAGACTTGTCAGATGAATGCGACAAAATAATATCACAAGAAGGGTTGGAGAAATTTTACCCGATAAATTAATTTACTAGGACAAATTGAACAAAAAAATGTCAGACGTCTCCAAAAGACTTGAGAAAGAGTTAATGAAAGGCCCTGTAGGTAAAACAACTTTTACGGTAGATAATAATTTCTAAACTGACAGGAGGAAGTGCGTGTTAATAGACACGCAACTGGTATTTTTCGTCGATTTAAGGCATATGGAGGCCCCGTAGGGCAAAACGGGTATTGGTGACCCCCCTTCAACTTGTCGAGAAAATTCGATTGACGGTTTTTTTGTTGCGTAGGTTGGAGATTTCAAACAGCTCTCTAAGAGGTCCTCGTGACCTAAATCAATTTCTGAAGAGTCAAATCGACGTAGTTTGACGAGCTCTACAACTTGGCTCTTCCAGTTTTTTTTGAATTATTGCATTTTATTGTGAATTGCAAGTGCGTGTTTATTCACACGCATTTTCCCCCTACGGGTTCCCAAAAACTCCTTCCCCCTGAGAGTTAATGAAATACGTGTTGACTGGTATTTTGAGATTTTTGCAGAGTACTTCGTTGTCAAGAAAAACATTAAGGAATGTTTAAGGAACATTTAAGGAATGTGTAATCAGCGCGCTATGATTTTTCAAAACTTTTTGAAAGTCTTGGTGAGCTTGGCTTGGTGTCCAAGTAGAGTTAAACCCTTTGCTGATATTGAACCAATTAAAAAGCCATTATATGGTGGATTAGTACCACCATGATTATATACGTCGGTGACGGGACGCCTTGTATCACTTCCTTTTACTCTCCAAATAGATGCCCAGTGAGTGCTGTATTTAGTGTCTTTTTTATAATCAATACTTATCCATCTCCTGTCTGTCGCTCGATTACCCGAGTATAATTGAAGTGGTTTTGGTTTTGGATCTTTTGGTTTATAATCCACTTTATACAAAGTTCAAAATCGCTGCAAGATCATATGGTAAGAAGTAGAGGTAGTTTCTTGACAGATACACAGGTGAAAGGGGCAAACGTAGAATGGAAATAACGTTTACGATGAATAAAGTATACACCATCTACCTACGTAAGTTACATTCCGGAAAAAGCGTGTTAACTAACGTGCGTTTTGTTAACTTACGTGGGTAGAGCGTAGGCGGAAGTGGTGAAAAACTTTTGAAAAACTGTTAACTCACGTGAATTTTGGCTTTTTTGAACAAAATTGACACAACTGTTAACTTACGTGAAATTAGTCCCTTTTTCTAGATTTTGTTCCAATTTCAAATTTAAATTTTAGAGCTTCCAATATTTTTGTTATCAAGGATATCATATTTAACCATAACAAAATTAATAAAAAGACAGAAAGTTGAGATGAATAGAGAATTTAAAAATTGTTGATCAGTCGTATCATTAAATTAATCTCTATCTATTTAGATTATCTTCCTAGGTCTGTGTCCAAAATAAAAGCGTAAAAAGACATAGATTTTATAGCATTTTTTTTCTAAAAAAACACATGAATTTGTCTAGGATATTTTCGGAATTTCGAAGCAAATTTCACCATAAATCTTTTTTTCTTTTTCGCTCTGAAAATTACCAACACTACATTCTAAAGAACACCGTGGTGTACCACGTACGTACGCAAATTAACAAAATATTAGGAAAAAAGGTGTTAATTTACGTGAATTTTGTTCACTTACGTGGGTAGGGCGTAGGCGGAAAAGTTGTCACAAACAGACTGTTAACTTACATGAATTTTGTTAACTTACGTGAAGTTTGTTAAGGTAGGTGGTGTAGTCAGGCATTTGCCTTCAAATTTGAAAAAATGAATAGTTAAGAAATGATATCGTATTTTTGGTCGAAATAATAATTGACATAAACGTGAAAAAGAATAACGTTGAAAAGTTAACAAAATTTTATGGATTTTTCACGTTATCCCACTTACACGTGGAAGCTCTTAAGAAAGTACCGAATTAGATTAATTGAAACTTAAATACACCACCTAACCATTCGACTTAACACATTTTTTTTTCGAAAAAAGGTGATAATTCAAATGCAAATTGTTAAGTCAAATGCAAACTGTTAAGCCACATGGGTAGTGCGTAGGTTGAAACCCTGGAAAATTTGAAACTATAAAAATGATATAAAACAATATAATGAACGAAAAAATCCAGAAAATTGTTATTCACCGCCTGACGGTTTGTCAGGCCACTTTCTCCTTCCAAAACCGGCCTGATTAACCCTCAGGCGGCGTGATAAACCCCAAGGGCGTAGGCGGAAATGCTGGACAAAANTAATTCAAATGCAAATTGTTAAGTCAAATGCAAACTGTTAAGCCACATGGGTAGTGCGTAGGTTGAAACCCTGGAAAATTTGAAACTATAAAAATGATATAAAACAATATAATGAACGAAAAAATCCAGAAAATTGTTATTCACCGCCTGACGGTTTGTCAGGCCACTTTCTCCTTCCAAAACCGGCCTGATTAACCCTCAGGCGGCGTGATAAACCCCAAGGGCGTAAGCGGAAACGCTGGACAAAAAAGGCAAAAAAGGGACAAGAAAAGTGTTAATTCAACTGCAAACTGTTAAGTCAAATGCAAACTATTAAGCCAAATGGTGTTAAGTCAAATGGTTAGGTGGTGTATGTATAAACTACTCTGTCGAATTTATATGGGCTAATTTGACAAAAAAATTTCTATAAAATTTCCCAAATGTATAGCTATTCGAATTTTGATGAAAAATGAGTCGATTGTGTCTTCATTATTTCTGTGCGCACTTCACTTTACTATTGATAAATCATAACATATAAATCCTGAAAAGGAACATAACGGAAATGTTAACCAAAAGGCTCTATCTACAGACTATAGTACAGATTCTGTACTGTTGTGATAGCTGATTTAAAAAATCAATCTACGAAGATTTTGAATGTTACGCCAATAAACTTATTCATATTTAAAAAAAACCATCTAGCTCAGGTATATAAGGTTTCTAGAAGTTTTTCTAGAAAGATCCCTGTTGAAGTCTTTTTGTGGACTTAACGGTAACAAAAATTTCTAGATAACAATTTTGAACAATGTGCCTTCAAATGCATTGGCAACATCGCCTTTTACTAGCGACAATATATTCGGACTTATAGCTTGGTTTGCTTTTGCTATAAATGTACCACTATTTATACCACTGCTACCATGCTTAGCATAAATTGAGAGAAATGAAACATCTGTTTTGGAGAAGGATTTCGAATCGTCCCAGGATTTCACTGTTCTAGCGCTCGTTGCATACGCAGAAAGGACACAACTTTATTAAAAGTTCACAAACATATCCCTAAATGAGTGTTCATAGCTTCCCAGTATTTATTACTAGCACCTTTATAGTCTATACGTTATAGACAATAACGTATGAAGAAGTAAAACCAATTTGAAAAAAATGGACCAACAATGATTATCTGCAAGCTTCCTATGTCTATAGTATTAAAAGAAATTGCGAACAATTTCCTTATTCGACAAATAAAAAAATTATATATATGTCTTTGTCTCTAGTTGTCTTGCAGATAATTTTCTTATCTACGAGTACGTCGTAGATAAGACATTATTATTGAGATTAAGTTTTGATTAAAACGCAGGCATTTTACTCACGAGCCACACCTAGCGATAGTGAGCTAGTACTCTACTGTGAATAAAAACACAGTTATTTCATCATGGTATTGTAGGCGTTTACTTTTTTCTTATTTACTCAAAAATCGGTACCATGGAAATATAACCTAAAAATTGATAAAACATTACTGTGAGCAGCTAACATTTGGTATGCATTCATTCTCAAAAATATTTACAATAAGGCGCTTTTCCTCGGGAAAAATATCCAGATTATCTCGGTATGAAAACAATGTACCACACTATGAACTAAATAGAAATAAAATGACTCATTGGCGCCTCAGATACACATGAATCACTTCAATCAAAGGAACAAGATGAGAATTTTATAATCCGGGTACCAGATAATTCGGACACTGCGAGTATTTTGCGAGTATCTAAAAATTCCTACTAGGCCCCAAACAGGCGCTAGAGAGCAATTTAGAATTTCCGATGCCTAAACATTGTATCTTTAATATCTAGGGACCGAATCGAGGTAATGAATTGTTTTTTCCTGGAAACTGAAGAAAAATATTCTATCTAAATTTTATTAATGAATTTAAGTTAAAAAAAATTTTGACCAATTTTTACGGTAAAATTATTGGTGTTTTTTGAAAATATCGTTAAAATACCGGTTTTTCGGTATTTTAAAACATCCTAAAACAAATAAAGAGAAACCACAAAACTGAAGTTGTAGAACAACTATTTGTCGGGAAAAGTCAGACACGTCATTTTTGACGAAAATTTCCCGGTCTACTATGGCCCATTGGCGATGGCCCATAGGTCCATAGGCGATGGGAGTTACGAAATTTTTATTGCCTGCTTTGTAAAAGCCCTTTTGTATTTTCCGTACAGCGCAAAAAAGTCTTTTTGTACGACCTAATCACGAAGTTCTAACTTTACCAAAGCCTTTGGTGAAATGCAAAAGCTTTGTATGAGATAATGTGAACCTTAACAGTAATGCTTGACATTTGTTGGTGGTGATCGACTATCGGTGGCGACGTGACCTAAACACGTATACCCGCTTGCGGGAATCATTCTCCAAATTGTGAGGTCCGGATCTGCTTTGCTTCCATAATCTCCCCAGACTTCTACAAAACCTGTTGGCGCTTTAACTGAGCCTGTGTGTTTGCCTCTGATTTTGTCACTCACGACAATGGCACGTAGATTAGGCCGATCGTGGTTTTCAGAGGTAAGATCACCGATCGAGCAAAAATCACTATCGATTCGATTAACTTTCCAAAACGATCCAAGTATCAGCTGGTTGATACCCATGAAACGGGAATTACTTTTCGTGGTTATTTACACACAAATACAAAATAATTATAGTTTAAGTGCGAAACATAATGTTCGGAACATTGCATGAATTCGATTTTTGTTGCCAAAATTAACTTACAGCGATTTTTATAAAGAATCTTTCTGGGATATCGAGTTTTGTTTACTCAATTTAAAGGCCATGAAAGGTATGAATTTGCCTCTTTTTTCCGTTTTTTTTTGAGATTTGTGACCTTTTTGCAAGAAAAACGAGGTCCATCGGTTGAACACTGTAAGAGGTGATTATGATCTGGTGATAGAAAGCGATCCAGTGTGTCCCCTTCCGTCATTATTTGTTTGAATCTCCAAAAATTACTTTTCTGTAGCGCCTCCCCTCAACAGATTCGCGCATTTCTATGACCCGATCCATATTTGTGTAAATAGAATAAGGATAAAAAATTCGAGTTTAAAAAGTTTCAGAAGTATGTCTTATCCCAGATCCGAGATATTCACTGAAATAGACGCTCGGGACCGAATTGGGTCCCACTTCGCGGTCTCGCCGAGACCGTCTCGGGTTAACATCCGTACAATTGGAATAATTACAATTTGCAAAGTAGAAATACACCACCTAACACGTTATGTTAACACCATTAAACGTCAAAAAGTGTTAACATAATGTAATTTTGTTAACATAACGTGTGTCAACATAACGTGTTAGGTGGTGTTATTCACCGAGGAATGTGCGGCGCCGTAGCTATTTATCATCTATTTATTAAAATCAACCAATTTGAAATACATCTCAAATGCGGTCAAAGTTTCCGTCGCTGTCATATTTATGAGCTTAGACTTGAATCAAACTAAACATCATAATAGACATAATAGATTGTTCGATATAATCATTTTTATGATGCACTGAGAACTTGGGGAGAAAGTGGGGACACCCGACATCGAGCCGAGAAGCAAAATTGATCTATAACTAGAAATGAGATAAAACAAAATTGCATATCGCAGTAAAAAATTATGGGAAACGAGTGTGCGCCGCTATGTTTCACTTTTTTGAGAAAAATATTTTCCCCTAACACATATCATATTAATTATATGTTAAACCGTACTCCGTTATGTTGCACTATTTTTTGATTTTTTTGTGAAACATACGAAACGTAATGTAAAAAAATTTCAATCGTAAAATTTTTCATAGCATTTTTAATAACCCTTCAGAATTTTTTTGTTAACTTTTTATAAACCTTTTTTTATAAAAATTTGCTTAAACTACTTAATACAGTTTTTCTCAAAATTTGTTCTACTCTCATGTTATTTAATTTTTATTAACAATTCGGTCAGACTGCATTTCATAAAACTCTTCGAGATTACGAAACTGCACTTTAATAGTATAACAGTGCTATTCAAAAAACTTCAAAAAAAGCTCTCAAAAATTGAGTCGACACCTGTTTCAGGGTTTTTTGATATTTTAACGACTTAGATGTCAAATTCATGCTTGTATTTTTTTCGGAATTTTGACCTCGTTTGAGAAATGGTCGCGACCGGTCGATTCCGCAATTTAAAAATTTTTTTTTTCCTTTTTTTTGAAATGTTTTTTTTCACAGTGCTCCTGGATAGGCGCATCAGATTTGACCTTTCATAACAAGTATTTGTGAAATTTTAAAAAGGAATCCGGGTAAGTTCACCATGGCGGCTTTTTAGTCCGGTGTATCCCTGATAAAAGGCAATAGACTAAAATATCTAATACCGTATAGTCGTATGGAACATAATGTATATTGCAACACTATATTATAGAGAGAACACTATATTTATTAAATAAAGATCTCAAAGATATGTTCTAAATTTTATGGTACAATAACCACCTTTTATATTTAATCTCAAAGTCATCGACCCTCTTGTAAATCAACTGCGGAAGAATAGTTCCTGAGACCAGACCAATCAGGAATGGGAAGTGGTACCATATCATCTCTTTTTTGTTCTCTAAATGTCTTTTTTGCCAATTTAGGACTTCACGTATGATTTTGTCCTTATATAGGGAATTATAAGTTTTAAAAGTGGCGCTAGATATCTTATAGTGGTAATTTCAGAATATGCGTGAAGGCGACCAAGAGCTCTGAGCAGAGTTGCAACATGGCCAAATAAAGAAAAGAATATTTTATACTTTTTTATTTGTAACTTAGGTTACTGCATGCAACCCACATCCCGCACTACCACGAAGTGCCCCGCATTAGCCTTTACTCAATACGACTAGTAACTTTGCAATATTATTTGAGGTGTTGTAAAAAACTCCTCTGAATTCGATTACCGGTCTATAGTTATTAAATATGAGAATTGTATGAAGAAAAAACGGCCTCGTTGTTTATAAAATAACACGTTCAATTAATTTTTAGACTAAATAACATGAACTGTGCAGAAACGTGTCTATACGTGTGGGTTACATCATGCTTTAATTTTTGACTATACACCACCTGTGCAGTTATGTTTCCGGCAGTTATGTTTCCGCTCGGCTCCGTCCGTACGGTTATGTTTCCGCTTTTTCGAGAAAAATGCAGTTAATCCAGTTAATCCGCTTACACACTGTGCAGTTACAGACGCCAGCGCCGTAGGCGGGGAGCGTCTGTAACTGAATTGACAAGCGCGCCTACTGGCTCATGCTTTTTTATAGACGGTTCCTATTGGCTAGCGTCCTTTATCCACGCAAACAACTCGCCGCGCAGCTTGTAATGAGCAGTTATGTTTCCGCCCGAAATATTTTTTTCAATAAAAATTCTAACCTTTCTTTTCATTTCTTGTACAATTGATAAAAACACAAAAGTTGTAATTTTTGTTACAGGGGCCTCAAAGTTAGGGCCACATTTTTCGATTTTCAACAGTGCCAAAAGATGGCCGTTACTTTGGGTGGCCTTTACTTTGAGAAAGCGGATTTTTTGTCTGGTAGTCTGATAGCTTAAAAAAGCGTTTATTTTATATGTTTACAAATAACCAAATTCAATTGTAGATTTTTTTAAACGTTTAAATAAGTATCTGGGACATTTTATTCCCAGATTGGCTCCATACCTTGTAACGTTAGGCGCGAAAAAAGGAAAAACAGGAAATTAAGTTTCCGCCTTGACAGTGAACGAAGCGAAGCTGGTCTTCTCTACAATCCAAAAGTACTACACCAGCTAGTTGGTGTACGTTCCGTATATCCAATATCTTATTTATATTACAAATACCACATTAAAAATACCGTATTTATTTTATATTCAATTTAATATTTTATTATAATTTAATATTCTTTTTAGGTACGAGGTTTTTTTAAGTATTTTTTTATTTCTAAGGGACTTCGTCCTCATCCTTAACCCTAAATTACTATAAGTCCCAAAGACGGTTTAAAATTTTAACTTTCAATCATGTGTTACTTGCGTATGCGCACCGTTACTTGCGACAAGGAGAATATTTTTCCAATAATTTCACAAAAAAAAATCACAAAAGTCATAGGAAAATTACTAAACATACCGAAAAATGACAAAAATTTTACGAACTTTCTACGTTTTTCGGAAACAATTAAAACAGCGACCGATATGTGAAGCAATAAAATTTTTTTCGAAAAAATGGAGCCTTATTTAGGACTACCGAGGTAGTACCGACTTTATTTAGCAAAAGCGACCCTTATATCAGCATTATGTGTATTATAAATATAACTATATTAATTTCAAAGGATTCGCCGTTATCTTGCGAACCTGGTCTTCAAAAACTCGCAAGATAAGCGTTTTTTTCGCAAAATAACTGTTCAATGCGTAGGCGAAAACGCTGAAAACTCCCCAAAACAAATTGTGACATTTTACCACTCTTTATTTTTGTTAATTATTATTTTTAAAGGTTTATACAAATAAGTGATTCAAATTTCGGACGTTTAACCGCCTGGTCGAACCCACATGTTTGAATAAAGACAAGTATATTGTACAAACAAAATTCAGTTCAAGATTTATTCAGAGAAAAATAGTAACATCATTTTAATCTGAATACTTTTCGCAAGATAACTGCTCAATGCGTGGGTGGAATACCCGAAAAAAATTTATGAGGAGTCGCAAGATAATTGCGCACTCTTTGTATTTAAGATTTGATAATAATTTTTATTAATAACATTTTTGCAATACACAGGTTAAGTACTTAACCGTCCACTAAATTTTTTTCAAAACTGGACGGTTAAGCCGGTTCCGGACGGTTCAGCCGGTAGTGCGTAGGCGATTTTTTTGGGGAAATTTAAAAAAAAAACGAAGTGGACGGTTAAGAGTGTCTCGACTGTTTTTTTGTGTTCTAGTTTTTTTTTGTATCTAAAGATTGTTGGAAAAAAAAACTCTGTTGATTTAGCCAATGAGGTGCGGTTTGAGTCTATCGGAGCGCGCTGATTGGCTCTTTCGCCCAGAGTTAGATGAAAGAGTTGGTTATGCAAAGTCGTTATGTAGAGCTTGTCATTATTTGAATTGCGGAAACTACGATTGAAGAAGTAAAAAATGCCTTGCATAAAAATCGAAAAACCAGGATTGTTCAAATTTGACCCATTCAAAAAATTTGTTTATAACGACTTTGGATAGCCCAGAGAGAACACTAGCAGTTGGCTAAAAGAAAAAAAAATCCGACAAATATTATGGCGTGTGAATGAATTTTCGATGATTTTTTTACAAATTCCCTAGAGCCCATATTAGACTTATGAATCTCTAGATTATAAATTCGGGTGTTTCAAGGTTGGAACAACACTGAACTTTTTTGGTTCAAAATAAAATATTGACGGGTTCGGAAAGTACAACCAATTGTTTTGAGCGAAAAAAAACACGTCGAAAGCAGTCCAGACACTCTTAAGCAAAAATAGCCATTTTTATATAAGAACTTGATCTCCAATAACACGTGACTCTTTTCTACGAATGTTACTTCTTACTATTTTGTACTTTTTTAGTCAATTGACCATTGAAAAAGTTTTATTATTGCTATATGACATTTATTTTTGAGAAACAAAGAGAAAATTTTCAAAATAATTTACTAAATAACGGACGGTTAAGGCAAACTGGACGGTTAAGGGCATATGGCGTAGGCGTTAACTCTAAAAAAATTAGCTAAAAAGTGGACGGTTGAGCCGGTTCCGGACGGTTAAGTACTTAACCTGTGTATTTCATAATAAATATATAGTTTGGCACAGGGCTCGGCACAATTGGCTCGCTTTGGCTCGCTCGGAGCCAAAAATTGCAATTTGGCTCGGCTCGGCTTGCCCGAGCGAAAATTTGGAGTAGGCCCGAGCCGAGCCGAGCCAAGTAAATTTAGAGTGGGCCCGAGCCGAGCCGAGCCAAGCCAAGCAAA
>SCLG01000052.1:231554-246250 GCA_004367875.1 Oikopleura albicans
AAAAAAAAACTGGTAAAGCCAAGTTGTAGAGCGCGTCAAACTACGTCGATCTGACTATTCAGAAATTGATTTGGGACACCAGGGCCCCTAGAGAACTGTTTGAAATCTCCAACCTACGCAAAAAACACCATCAATCGAATTTTCTCGAAAAGTTGAGGGGGTCACTAATACTCGTTTTGCCCTACGGGGCCTCCATATGCCTTAAATCGACGAAAAAACAAGTTGCGTGTCTATTTACACACACTTCCCCCTGGGAGTTAAAAAATTAAATTTTAGAGATAAAATATAGATGCATGACAGTCTGTCTACCTATTGGATTTTTCTTTAGTCAACGAACCTGGTACACATTCTCATTAAACCCATTGCAATAGTATTTTGCACTCGTATTATCATCATACAGTCTACAAATTAAATTTTTCACTACACAGCACAAATTAAGAAACGAAGTTGCGGTCTTTTTGGTATCTAAATGTATAAGTTTTCTTTTTGGATTTCATGCTTGTGTTATTTCAATTATTGACGTGGTTTGACCCTAGAGGGTTTTCGATTTTAGTTTCCTTTTCGCCGCATTTTCAACAAACTATTTTAATTATAGAGAATATGTAAAATCATCTACAAAACATGTTGACTTCCCAAAAGAAAAAAAAATCAATTGCGTGTTCATGGGAACGGAACATTTCACTTAGCCCTGCAAAGTAGACTTGTGTGTTTGCATATTAAGGGATTAATGCATTGTGGTTATAAAAGATGAGAGTTAACAAAGTACTCTCATTCACATCACCAGGGAAAAGTGTTGAAAAAACTAATTTTTTTTAATAAAACTCCAGTTAATCAATTTTCGTTATTTGAGACGTTGAATATCTCCTTTGAGAGTAACTTGAAATTGTCAACGGAAAACTTTAAAACGCACTTTCTGGTCGATGATCGGCTAACAATTGATAATGACTCATCTCACTCAATACGCATAGTCCTTTTTGGCACCTTCAAAAAATTCGCGAACTCGCTACGGACATTTCCGGAACTTCATTTTTTTCCACATTTTTTTACTAAGTTTTCGAGCTCTACAATTTGGCTAAAAGAGTTTTTTTTATCAAAAAATTTGACCGGGGTGAGAAGTCTACGAGCCGCCACTGTTAGCCAGTCATTGATAAAATAGTACAATTTTTGTACTGTTGAATCATAGTTCACAAAATTCCAAATTTTGATATAATAAAGACTACCGGTTGAGTTTAATGAAAATCGGCCGAGCGTTTGTAGTATACCGCTTCGGAATATTTTAAGATGGTATAAAGACCAATTTTCTCTTTGCTTATTTTGAACTGTGGTGCCCTCCTTTCCCTCTTCATAAATGCGGGATCACTAGAAATGCTCGGCCGATTTTCATGACACTTGAGCGGTATTTTAAATGTTTTTTTGCGTTCTTCGACCAAAAAATTTAGCATGCTTAACTTAACGCATATATAAAGGTTTAGCCTCATGAAAATCGGCTGAGCATTTCTAGATCAGGCCGTGTCTATTTATTCCAATAAGTTAACAAAAGCCACTATAGTGTACATAGTGGTACAAAAAGCCACTATAGTGTATATACAGTTTTGATACGCCCACAAATGAGATAAATGGCAAGTACCAGGATTAAACTGACGACCTTTTGCACTGGAGTCAAGCACTCTACCACTGAGCTAACCCGCCGACGTATCTTGTCTTAAATGGCACTTATAAATAGCGGAAACCCTTACATCACCCCAACATTTTGTATTTGTAAACTTATTGGAATAAATAGACACGGCCTGATCTAGAAACGCTCAGCCGATTTTCATGAGGCTAAACCTGTAGCTGTATGTGCTGCTTCGGTGACTCATGCCGTAAACGGCGCAGCGCTGAGCGTGTTTTTATCTCACCTAATTAATTAAGTTCACTCGGTGACTCCTGAAAATGACTCTAAACCATCCGCCCTTTGCTTTGACGTATTTTTGGACCAACAAAGTCAAATAACTCATCTTTTCCGGTATTCAAAAGTGGAGCTTAATACCAATCCGTATTTCGAAAAATTCTAAAAAAAATTGCATACAAAGTTTACAAAAAAAATAGTGGTAAACTTCGAAATCATTTAACCGCCTTCGGTAACCGAAAAGGAGATAGGGATACTTTTTTTCCGATGATAACCTCGGATTTACAAAGAAAAATACTTTTTTTAACTGGTATGGACGAAAATTATCGGGTTTGATTTGTTCTGAAAAAATTGATTCCAAATTAAAACCAGTTTTTGAAAATGACCGCCAATTGTCCAATAAATCTCGTTTTTTAAACACTTTTTTCAAGAGCCAAATATGATTACTAGTTTTATATTATTGGTTGGGTCATGCATGGCATTATTTTCACCTTTTCGGTCGGCTGGTGCAGCAAATAAAGATGGCTCGGGCAATCCACATCAATTTCAAGAACGTAGGAAGCTTCAGTTGTTGTTACTAGAGCTGCTCAATCAGCGTAATTTCCCTTTACACTTATTAAATATCAAAAAACCAATAATAATAATTATTTTCAAATATTTTTTCATACATACTATTTACCTAAGATATACTTCGCGATGTAATTTTTGTGAAAAACACTTTGGAAAAATGAAATCACGCTCACAAATTCAAAAAGAAAAAAATTCAATCACAATCACGAAAAAAATTTTGGGATTGACATTTCGATTCCTGGTTCAAAGTTACACCAGCTGCACCGTTATGTTACAGAACCAAAAAAAAGTGTAAAATAACGAAAAATTGTAACATAACGGCGCAGTTTGTAGGCGATTTCGCTGGAAAACGCCAAAAATATAAATTGTAACATAACGGATCCTCCGGGGAAACCATTGTGCAATATGTGTTTTCTTTTTGTACAAATTGTAAAATACCGGAAAATAGTTACGTAATTCGAAAATATTGCGCAATACGTGTTTTTTTTTGTACAAATTGTAACATAATGGAAAAAAATGATTACGTAACTCGTTTTGCGTAATACGTGTTTTTTGTACAAGTTGTAACATAACGAAAATTTTAACATAACGGCGTAGTGCGTGGGCGATAATACTGGAAAAAACTTAAAAAAATGTAACATAACAGGACGAACGGGAAAAATTATAACATAATTGGTTGTAACAAAACGGCGCGCCGCACCTGTATTAACTTTTTTGCGAAATCAAGGAAGAAATAAAATTAAAACTTTTTATTAAGATACACGTGGATATTCTCCATATTCAATGTTAATGAAAAGCAGTTATTTCAAACGGAGCGGCCATCAACCCCAATACAAAGTAGCAGACGAACAACCCTTCTTTATGGAACACTACCTGTCATGATTATTTTAAGTATTTTTTAACCTGTTAACTTTACAAAAATGAATGTTTCATTTTAACGATAATCGAAATTCTGCAATCGGCTCTTCATATCTGTAATCTGTTTAATAAACTATATATGCGATATAGACAGACTAATTTGAAAGGTTTTTTTTTTAATTAAATCGCCATTTTTTTAACTTTTAATGTCCGCAAAATAAAAATTAACAAGGTTTCAGGGTGCCGGAGTTTTTTATTCGAAACATTTTTGTTAAAAACATTTTTTGTTCACAACATTTTTCGTTCAAAACATTTTTCATTAAAACATTTTTCGTCCAAAGTTTTTTTTTCACAAAAAATCGGACGGGAATTTGTTTTTAGAAAAGTTATTTTGGACAAAAATGTTTGGACTAAACAATGTTTGGGCAAGAAAGTTCATGGACGAAAAAATTTTTGGACGAAAAATAGCATTGGACAAAAAATAACTTAGACCAAAAGTTCTGGAACTGGTTAAAGTGACAAAGTTTTTAAGTTGTTGACAATTTGAGCGTGCACTGCTAGCTAAGCAACCGGTCTTTTACAGAATAACTATTTTGTTTGTTGGGTTCAGTTGAGTTCTTTTCTTGAAAAAAATATACCAAAATTGATAATTAGCTAATTACCGCGGTAATTTTTTTTATCCGATCAAAAACAAACAAACACGGCTTCGACTAATAAGGACGCAAAGGCGAGTGGGACAAGTTCGGTCGCACGGTCATCGGCCTTTCCTATGTGAACAATCAACAAACAGTTAAAAACGTATCGAAATCTTAAACTGATTTAAAAAAAAGATAGAGGTTAACTGAACTTTATAACTGTCGACAATGAGTAACAAAATTCATCCAGGTGAGAGGAAGAGTCCATTGGAGTAGAACAAGTGACCAAGACTCGTTTAGAGAAACCGTGAAAATAATAATTTATGGCCCCTTTCATGGTGGAGGGGGGAGGAAAAGTTTTTTTTGGTATTTTTATCCAAGATATTTTTCTTTAGTATGCGATTGAAAAAATTGATCTTAGCTAGAGCCTTCCTAAAGAATATTACGAATTATATTTATATATATATATATAACAAATGATAATATATATAATACACCACCTGCGCCGTTATCGGGTCACCCTTTATTGAGTCAAAACCTGTTATCGAGTCAAAATTCCGACTAAAAATTTTCCAGCCACCCAACCTACGCACTGCGCCGTTATCAGATCAAAAAAATTCGTAATTAAAATACGTATGAGTCATTATCCGTTATCGGGTCAAATTTTCCTCTTGCCAAAAACAGAATTTCCAGGAATTCTGCCTATGCCCTGCGGATTTAAACCCGTTATCGGGTCAAAATTTTTCATCAAAATATTGACCCGATAACGGCACAGATGGTGTAGTAGAAAACAGTTTTGTGTGGTAACGAAATGACACTTTTTTTTGAATTTTTTGGGCAAACTTTCAGCAAAATTCGGCAAAAGCGACGGAACGAAGTGACAATTTTCGACTAAAAACATTAACAAGGATAGTGTCACTTCATTACCCCACCAACGGTGCAAGAAACATTTACAATTCAGAGGAAGTAGAGATGGAAAAAACCGAAGTGGTAATAGAAAGTTGTTGTCAAGAAATTATTGTATCAGAAGTAACTGCGGAGGTTGGACCCCATGTTGAATCCGAAGTGGAACCGGAAATAGAAGCAAAAATTGAACCGGAAATAGAAACAAAAATGGAACCGGAAATTGAAAATTCAGAGCCATCGGAAAAACAAGGTAGTTACTTTTCACGGCACAAACTACAATTGGGAGAATTACAAAAACGGACAGAATTTACTTCGTTTGCAAATTTATCCGTTTTCCGGTATTTCCGTCCTCATATTCATGAATAATGAATATTCACTAATGTTATTTTTATATTGCGGACGGGTATGACTAGTTGTTTACAAAGAAAACTAAAAATCGAAAAAGTGAAAGTAAGACAAACTTTTCATCGTTTCATCAACTAATTAGGGGTTGCTTAATTAAGAGAGACATTGCTCACAGTACTCACTCGGCCATTTTCGGGAACTCGGCCATTTTCGCGTTGATTTTGTCAAATAACTCTATAAATGCAATAATTGTACGAAAAAGGTGTACATATAGAGGTTTTTACAAAATTTTGTACAAAAGCGCACATCTAGAGAGCCCTGAATGTATCAGTTGCTCTAACACAAAGCGCACAAAAATGTTTCGGCAATTTTGACATTTGTTTTATTTCATTGACCTCATTTGTGGGTTTTTTTATTGTTTTTATCGGACATTTTACAATTATCGTAGAAACAGTTTTGTTAACGAGGGTGCATCAGATAGAGAATACAAAATAGAATCTATGCATTAATTTAGTTCCTATTTTGAGTTTCATATTTTAGAATTAGAAGCTTGCAAACCTATTTCGGCACCCGTGTCCGTGCGAAGTGAACCAATTACTGACCAGCCAGCACCACAAACGGTATCTCCTTCACCGTCCACAGGTAATTTAATTATTTTGTGTACAGGGGTTGACAAATTCGAGCTCAATTTCATCTGGGTCATCTTTACACCTTTTTCCTAAAATACGAAAAATTCTCTTTTCAGTATCTTCTATACCCATCAAACAGTTCAAGAAGCCCCTATCGTTTGGAGATTTATTATGCGGGCCTGGTTGCGGCGATATAATTTGTATGGCTTTATGCCCATGTCTTGGCCATCGAGATATCGCAAAAGCTCTTGGAAAAGATGAAAATCTCTGGTGTTGTGGAACATGCTTATTGCATTGCTTATTTCCGCCGGTGAGATTACACCTGTTGCTTAAGTCTAAACGCCATAATTATAAATTATAATCCATTATGAATAACATGTACACCGCGTGTGCAGTTATCGGGCAGGCTTCGCGACGATAATCCGCCCGATTACTGCGTTGGGTATCCGATAACTGCGCAGGGTGCCCAATAACTACGGAGGGCGTAGGCGGAAAAATGATTTTTTTTTTTGACAAAAAGCTGCCCGATAATAGCATGACCGTGCCAACCTGCCCGATAACTGGACGTCCGATAACTGCGCACCCGGTGTATATGTTGTTTGGGGCTCCACAAAGTCAAGTTATATTTAATAAAATTCTGAGACCCTTCAAGAAAAATTCCATTTCCGGGAAATTTTTGATTTTAAAAAACTTACAATTTGAGGACAATAAGGAACCTCAAGTCAGAATCAAACGTGTCTCAGAACTTTATTACCCCCTGTAGTACTAGTTTTTAATTTTGATAATAACATTGTTTAGGCTGCACTAGTCGCGGGTTGCTTGCAGCGTGGTCAAGTCCGTGAGGCTCATAGCATAGACGGAAGTGAGCGGGACGATCTTTGCATTTTCTGCTGCTTGGGTCCGTGCTCCTTGATCCAAAGCAAAAAAGAACTCGGCGTCAAATAGATTGGTACGAAAAACAAAATTTATGTTAAAATCATTTGTATAAGTTTTAATAATAAAAGGTTATAAAGAAATAAAATTATAAAAAAAATACTAGGACGAATGTACATTTCATAATCCGCGTTCACGATAATCCGGAATGTGAAAATTGTCACTCAATTTAATTTCAAATTCGAGATAAGAGAAAATATAGTTAATTTTTCTATCCTACACAAAAGTCTCAAATCTCCTATCAAAATTATTTTATAAGTGTCCAAATACGAGGACAGTGTGTATGCTTTTTCACTCGAAACTTTTGATCAAAAAGCGTCTAAATAATTTGCACCATCGGCAATTTTGTCCAAATAAGTGCACTCCAAATAAATGAACATGTGGTGTACATAGAAAAAGTACATGAATAAGGGCCAGCGTGCTTAATAAGGGACAGTTTTCAAAATCGTTAACCAACCTTGATCAGTGATAAGTTATCACGTAACTCCCTGTACATGAAAAAGTGTATATTTTTTGTCCAGAAAGTGGCAAAGTAAGCCAATCTTGGTAAGATAATCCGTCCGGTTGTGTACATTTTTCTCTAATTTATGAGCAACAACAGTACCGACACCAGTGAGAAATAAGTACCGGATGATTTAACAGTTTTTTTGTTACAGTCCTTACTCATTCATCGGACGTTTTAGATTCTCGAAAATAGCGTCCGAAAAAGGAACATCGTCACAAAAAGGTCCTTTTTTCTAATAGAATGGCCCTATTTTGGCAAAAAAAAAGCGTCCGATAAATGCCTAAGGACTGTATATTTTTTGGTGTTATTGTTCAACTTTACAGACACTTTGGATACACTTAAAGCGCAGTTCTCGTTGACTGGAAAGTGATCTTTATTTACAAAAACTTTAATAAAATCAAACGTCAATTTTTCAAAAGAGAAACGGAATTTCTACAGGCTTGTTTGAGTAGTACCGGTTAACAAGGTAAAAATATATTTTATCGGCTAGGCTTTTTAACCGTTTTATATTCTTTGGTTGCTTTCCCACATCGGTTGGTATATCGAGGTTGAGGACAAGGCTTGGCAGACCCTCTGGTACCGTCTGTAATGAACTACATACTATCTTAGCTCTTGTTATTTCAAACATTTTGGTCCTACGGAATGGGCGTTTATGCCAAAAATATACAAAAACTGTACTCCAACTTTTTTTCGTGAAGGGTACTTTCGGTCGCGTACTTTGTGGTCGCGAAAAAAAACCCGTTTATGAGTACTTTCGCTACGATACAATTTGGTCGCGAATCGTTGTTTAAACGATGGTTTCGCGACCACATGGTCGCGAAACCTCCCCCAAAACACACTTTCGCGACCAAATGGTGTGGTCGCGAAAGTACTCATAAATGGGGTTTTTTCGCGACCATTTATTTATATTAAAGTACCCCACTTCCTTTTTTGGAGGAATGAGTCAAATAAAAATTTGACAAAAGTATGAAATAACAATGGCATTAAAAGAACAATTAATGAGAGTGAAGTCATCTCTTTTTTTCTGAATGAATACTAAAAATACCGTTTATCAACGGTTTTATCAAAATAATCAAAATAAAAACAGTGTCAAAGCGATTAAAAAGGATTAATTTTCCGAAGAATGGGCGAAAAATGAACGACGAAAATATGATAGTTGACTTTCAGATTTAATGCATAGCGATTAGGCGTATAAAGATCACTCAAACAAACTATTTTTGCAGAAACGGGAAATATCAGTTAATTTTCCGAGTTATCTAATAGTGATTAGGGGTATATTGTGTATCGTATATAGATCTCTCAAAAAAACATTTTTATCTCAAAAGAGACATATCCGCTTAAAGTATTGTCAAGTTTAAAGAAGGAAATATTCTCCATGATATATCATTTGAATCAAAACTGACGGACGGCACACCAAATAAAACNGATCTTTATTTACAAAAACTTTAATAAAATCAAACGTCAATTTTTCAAAAGAGAAACGGAATTTCTACAGGCTTGTTTGAGTAGTACCGGTTGACAAGGTAAAAATATATTTTATCGGCTAGGCTTTTTAACCGTTTTATATTCTTTGGTTGCTTTCCCACATCGGTTGGTATATCGAGGTTGAGGACAAGGCTTGGCAGACCCTCTGGTACCGTCTGTAATGAACTACATACTATCTTAGCTCTTGTTATTTCAAACATTTTGGTCTTACGGAATGGGCGTTTATGCCAAAAATATACAAAAACTGTACTCCAACTTTTTTTGGAGGAATGAGTCAAATAAAAATTTGACAAAAGTATTAAATAACAATGGCATTAAAAGAACAATTAATGAGAGTGAAGTCATCTCTTTTTTTCTGAATGAATACTAAAAATACGGTTTATCAACGGTTTTATCAAAATAATCAAAATAAAAACAGTGTCAAAGAGATTAAAAAGGATTAATTTTCCGAAGAATGGGCGAAAAATGAACGCCGAAAATATGCTCGTTGACTTTCAGCTTTAATGCATAGCGATTAGGCGTATAAAGATCACTCAAACAAACTATTTTTGCAGAAACGGGAAAATTCAGTTAATTTTCCGAGTTATCTAATAGTGATTAGAGGTATATTGTGTATCGTATATAGATCTCTCAAAAAAAACATTTTTACCTCAAAAGAGACATATCCGCTTAAAGTATTGTCAAGTTTAAAGGAGGAAATATTCTCCATGATATATCATTTGAATCAAAATTGACGGACGGCACACCAAATAAAACTGAACGCACTTAATATCGTTTAGAAAAACAAACCTTTTCACAGGGATATTTTATAAATCCTCCTATGAGTCTTTGGAGGTCTCTGAAGCACCTTGATGGGCGCTCAAAATTATCAGGCAAAACAGCCAAATTTAGCAGTGTTTTCCGAAAAATATGTTCCGTAAAAAAGCCACAAAGGCTTGCTTAAATGTAAACGACCAAACAAGTCAATCATAAGACCATGACATTAGCTTGCGATTGTATTAATAAGCCAAAATTCACGTCATCAGCGGGCCTTAAATTTGGCACCAATTGAGGCCCGCTGCCAAATTACGCAATCACCTTTTTTCGTTTTTTCCTTCGCGGAAACGTACTCATTCATATTACTGATGATGAACGAATAAATGTCCGAAACGTCTTAAAAATTTCAAGTTTATATTGCAAAAAGCTACATATATTATGTCTCAAAAACACTAAGATAAAACTGTAATGGGCGTGATATTATTATACGTGACCCTCGTTTTTCATTTCTATGTAAATTTATCATTATAGTACCTAGGTTTGATATGGTCGAGTACGAACAATAACAAAAAAAAATCAATTTATGCTGACCTCTGCCTAAGTTCATGTATGAAATAGTATGGCATGACACATTTCCGTTCGAGGATCATTGTTTCATTCAGAGCTCTTGTTAAGAATTCCTATTATGTGGGAAGGCCACTTGCTACTCCTGAACATGAAGTAATCCTTTGATGATTCTGTTTCATGAATCGCCGTAAAACTTTAATTTGGAGAGCAAACGATAGTGCTTAAATTGGACATGAATGACTTGCCTTGTAAACCGTTTTTCTCTTTTGCATTTGTTCTTTTTGGGTATGTTTTGAAAAGAGACTGATTTGAAATACAAAACAACCTTCTTATTTTTTTTTTGAAATTTTTTTGAAATTTTTTTTTGAAATTTTTTTTTGAAATTTAAAAAAAAAAATTTTTTTTTTTGAAATTTTTTTTTTTAATTTTTTTCTTTGAAATTTTTTTTTTCGAAAGTTTTTTTTTGACAATTTGTTTGAATTTTTTTTTTTTTTGAAATTTTGTTTGAAATTTTTTTTTGAAAATTTGTTTGAACTTTTTTTTTTGAAAAATTGTTTGAAAAGGTTTTTTGAAAAATTATTTGAAATTTTTTTTTGACATTGTTTCTTGAAATTATTTTTTGAAATGCGCTTTAAAACATTTGAAACACATAACAACCATTCTAGGGTGTCTTGGGTGACCAATTTACATAAAACAGATTTAGTATTCAGAATTGACAAAACTCATTTTTTATTGGAAAAATTTATTTATTAAGGATCACGTCTATGTTGCCCATTTCGTGCTTGTTCACACCGATTCAATATTGGATGACAAAATTCCAGAGGGGTAATTGGAATAATTATACAATCAATGGTACATTACATATGCGTTCTGATCTCGACCCTCGTTATTTTATTCCGCCACGAATATCCGACAATATTGTGGCAAAATCAAAATCTGAAGATGGTTTGGAGACAAGTTGGTTACGGTTGGTTTTTAAGACGTACCCAAGGGCTGGCATTAAGAAAATCAAATAATTGTGTTCGAACTCTGAAATTTAACTCAGCTGTAATCGACCAGCCATTTTCAAAATATTACTGAACTCAGCTGACCTTGGCTGCCCAACTGGAACGCAAGTCAAATGCACCATCACAAGTTNCCCTTAAAGAGCAGAATGATTTTTGCGGCAAACTTGCCAGTTTTTTGTGAGTATTACATAGTGTAAAAAGTGAAGCGAAGCGGACGCGGCAAGCGAAAAAATGGCAAAAAAAAGAGACGCGTGATACTGAAAAATACATTATAAAAATTGAGTGGTTTTACGGCGAAAAATTTCACAGTCTCCAGGAGTGAAAAAATAAAAATCTGCCGACGTAGTGAACTAGAAGAGGTTTCAATCTGCATTTTGTTTTTTTTAATTTTTTTCCTACCGTAGTTTTAAGGGTCGAGAAATCGAAAGCAAAATTGGTGTAAACTAAAAAAAAAACCACCATTGTTTCTTGAAATTATTTTTTGAAATGCGATTTTAAACATTTGAAACACATAACAACCATTCTAGGGTGTCTTGGCTGACCAATTTACATAAAACAGATCTAGTATTCAGAATTGACAAAACTCATTTTTTATTGGAAAAATTTATTTATTAAGGATCACGTCTATGTTGCCCATTTCGTGCTTGTTCACACCGATTCAATATTGGATGACAAAATTCCAGAGGGGTAATTGGAATAATTATACAATCAATGGTACATTACATATGCGTTCTGATCTCGACCCTCGTTATTTTATTCCGCCACGAATATCCGACAATATTGTGGCAAAATCAAAATCTGAAGATGGTCTGGAGACAAGTTGGTTACGGTTGGTTTTTAGGACGTACCCAAGGGCTGGCATTCAGAAAATCAAATAACTGTTTTCGAACTCTGAAATTTAACTCAGCTGTAATCGACCAGCCATTTTCAAAATATTACTGAACTCAGCTGACCTGGGCTTCCCAACTGGAACGCAAGTCAAATGCACCATCACAAGTTCAAGAGAAAATTAGAGTAAGATTTTTGGGTAACGTTGGCGTAACATAATTAACGGGGTGCATTTGGCTCTGTTCCAATTCCATAATACCGAGAAGTGGGATTGTAAACGAATCAATAAAAACCAACAAAAGTGCTACATTTAGAACTAAGAAGGAACATGTATGAATACTGTACAGGGGCTCTCGCATTAATGTATACTGATTTTGTATCTTTAAGTTTTACAGTTTTCTGAAATTTATTTTAACGACTTATTTTCCGGAAAAAACTCAAAATACTCTAGTCCCGTTTTGGTGGAATTGGAAATAAATAGTCAGATGTTTTTCGTAATTTAAACACGTTTTTTATCTAATTATGCAGCATAACTAAGTGGCTAAAACGATTACCGGATAATTTGGAGAAATTGATTGAAATGCAAAGCCATGCCGGAATGTATGGGTCACTATGCGGTGAAAGTCAATTTGAGTTTAATACCTACCAAAAACTTTGGAATTCCTGTCTTACATTTGTTTTTTTCGGCACCGCATTGCTGGCCAGCTTAACAACAGTACTACTCGAGGTAATTTACCGATCTGAAAGCAACCAGTCACATAAAATACAATTTGAATTTCATAGAATTTGAATAAAAAAGTTTCACGTGGCTTTTTAATCTGTTTTAATAATGTTTTTGCTACAGAACTATTTTCTAGGAAAGTTTCGTCGGAGAAAAATAATTATTTGATGGGCCTGTCCTTCACTCAATTATATTCCAAAAATTTATTGTTATTTGAACTTGTTAATTGAAATTGTTTTTTAAAATTGTTTTTTGAAATGGTTTTTGAAATTGTTTTTTGAAATTTTTTTTGAAATTTTTTTTTTGAAATTTAATTTTAAAATTTTTTTTCCATCATTATTGTCGGGTACCTGCGTAAATCACTTATTCTAAAGAAACTCAATTGAGAAAACAAAATAAAGATATTATTTTAGAAATGTGTTTCACAGAACGTTCGTATTTATGGCTTTTACTTCTCGTGCCTCTTTTGTTTCATGATAATTGTTGTGCTGACAAAAATCGATAATCAAAATTGGATTCCTGAATTTTTTGCAATTTCGCTCGTTATTGTTGTTGTTTTGGCGGTTACAAATGCAACTTATATCACCACATGTACTGGTTTAGCGAATATGTTTCCAGCTGGTTACAAAATACCTTCTTTTTACCGCATCGGCTTCGGATGGGCCGCTCTAATTACTNTAGAGGTAGTTTTCTTGTCTTTTTAAAAGTTTTCTTAAAACTTAATTTTAGCTGCATTTCACGATCCACTAAATTACGCATTGTTTTTCTTCGTCTTGGCAGTTGTACTACTGATCGCCTCTCTTGTTACATTTAGTATACTGACAAAAAACGATGATTATAGAAAGTATACCGCCTCATCAAATAAAGCGTAAGTTTATAAAATATAAAATATTTTCAAAAAAAGTTACGGAAAATGGAACCGTTAACTCAAGACGCTACCTACACCATTCAGTTAACCTATCATTTTAGTTTTTCGGAATTTTCTATTACTGAGAAGACTCTGGATCAAGTTGATAAGCCATTAGTGACGCTGTCATCTTTGGTTAAAACGAAACTCTGGCCATATTTACTTGTTATATGTTTTGGCGGTATGATAACCAGATTAGGGTTGAGCAACAAAAGTAACGACCAAAGGCTACTTACTCTATGGGCCATAGGCTAGGGCTCATCATTGTTTGAAGCGTTGGGAGTGGAGGTGCATTTGCCAACATCCAACACCCAACCAACGCGTTGGGAACGTTGGTCGTTGGAGAAATTTTCTTCCTAACGCGTTGGGCGTTGGGGATTTTGTTTCCCAACGCGTTGGGAGCGTTAGTGGTTGGAGAAAAATTCTAGCGTTGACCAACGCTCAATTTTGTTCCAACGCTTAACGCAATTGTATACTGTATGCTAGCACTTTTTTTACAGCAAAGACGGTATGCAAAGATAGGGGGTCTCATATTGAAGGCCGCCTAATTAAGGGACACTTTTACAAAATAGATTTAAATTAAGAACGTATTTTTTCGAAAAAGGTTTTAATAGGTCAAATTAAGGGACTCAATTATAATGAGCGTCAAAAGTGGTCTTTCGTCTAAAATATCAAACCGAAACTTAATGTGAGACCCCCCTATATCATAAAATTGACCTTCCGTCCTAATATATTGTTTTTTATGATACACCACCTACCTGCTTAAAGTAACACTGCTTAAAGTAACACTATTCGCTTAAAGTAACAGTTTTTTCGCGAATAGTGGTAACTTTTTCAACCCACGCACTACCTGCTTAAAGTAACAGTTCCGCTTAAAGTAACAGTCTTTTAAGATTTCATTTCTATGCTTCAATATTTTTGGATATAATTTATATGATATAAAGTATTTTAGTACATTTCAAAAATATTTTTCATCTGATTGAGCATTCAGAACTATTTTTGATATGAAAATGATCAAAAAAATATATATATATTGAAAAAGGGGTAGCCATTTTTGGTCTATAGAATTTTTCTCGGGCAATCCAGGGGCAAAGTCTTAATTTAAGAAAAAAGTATTTTGGGATCTGACCTTACGAGTAATAAGTTATTACTAATA
>SCLG01000052.1:275771-292037 GCA_004367875.1 Oikopleura albicans
GGTAATTTCGAAACCTTTTTTCGAAAAAAAAATAATTTGGCCATGCGACGTAAAATAAGAAAGTTGATTGTAGTGAGCTAATTCAGTTTTGCGTCATGTTCACCCTGCTCGGCCAAATTACTTTTAGTTCGAAAAAAT
The DNA here is from genome assembly GCA_004367875.1 of Oikopleura albicans. Taxonomy (NCBI): domain Eukaryota; kingdom Metazoa; phylum Chordata; class Appendicularia; order Copelata; family Oikopleuridae; genus Oikopleura; species Oikopleura albicans. The sequence continues at coordinate 275,910 of SCLG01000052.1, forward strand.
TGGTAGTTATGGCTTTTTTCTCTCTAATAGTATCGCAAAAACAAGACCTTATAGCCACTTCATGGTAATTAATTTTGAGTTGGCGATAAGCACGTATTATTTACTTCCTTCTTACAATAACAAGACTGACCTTGTGATAGACGTGCCTATATTTGCGCCCATGATACAGTAAATGCCCTGCGATACAGTAAACAAATCAGCAGCTACCAGTGTGATGAAAATCGATGTCGAAGTTGACGAGCTTTGGCACAGGGCAGTTAAAAGCAATCCCAAACATAAACCGCAATATGGAATGCTTAAGTGATCTGAAATATACCCAATGAGATCCGGTTTTATCTATAAATATCTCGAAAACGGGTCATTTTTACGCATTTTCCCGTTTTGGTTTGTTGTTTCAAAAATTGTTTTTTCCAAGAAAACGTCTTTCCGGGAAAACGTCTTCCAGGGAAAATTCAAAAATGTTATTTTTCCCAAAAAATAAGTTTTTGAAAGAACGTTTATCCAAGAAAACGTTTATCAGGGAAAATCCAAACAGGGGCTTTCGTGAAGAGCAGCTCCTGGTTCAAATACAAATTGTGTTTTTTTCGGGAAAAATCCATTTGTGGTTTATCCGAGAAAAAAGCTTTTCATGGAAAGCGTCTTTCAAGGAAAACTTTTATCCAAGAAAACGTCATTCAAGGAAAGAGGTTTTCCACGAAAAGTATCAATTTTTCAAGAAATTATCAAACTGTGAGTTTTAATCAAGTTCAAGGAACTTGCCCAATCTATTACCAATGAAAAGGATATTTACGAGAAATTGATACGATAACGTGACAGAGCCAAATACTAAATATCATATTTAAACGCTTTGTGTTATCATTAATTTAAAAGAGCTTCGTATATAAGTTATATAAGCGTTTTATGGGCCATAAATCTTAGCGTAAAAAGGCATTAAAATAAATTTATGTATTCTGATCTACCGTAGAAACCCTTATTGCAATTACCTCATCAAATCAAAACTGTTCGATAGAATTTTCGCCCTACGCTTAACTCTCAGGTGGAAGAAGTGAATTGATAACCCGTAAGGGGAAGTTTGTGCATATATTCACACACTTAAAAATCACAATAATTCGCAATAGTTCAAGAAACCTGGTAAAACTAAAGTTCTAGAGCTCGTCAAACTACGTCGATCTGACTATTCAGAAATTTATTTGGGCCACCAGGGCCCCCTAGAGAGCTGTTTGAAAAATACCGCCAATGTAATGTTCTCGAAAAGTTGAGGGCGTCAGCTATACTCGTTTTGACCTACGGGGCCTCCATAGCCTATGGACCATAGGCCTTAAATCGACGAAAACAAGTCGTGTGCATATATGCACACACTTCCACCTGGGAGTTAACTAAATTATATTATTAAAATTTTCGACTTCTTGCGCTGTTCGTACTAACAAAGATATCCTTAATTTAATAATGTTTTTCGGACCGAAAGGTATCGCGATTCCCTTATCTGCGCACTTTTTGAGTACTTTTGGTGATATGATAATTGGTGAGGTGGCGTAGTTTATTGAGGCCATTTGGTGAAATATCTTACCTTGGACCTGCTCCAGCATTTCATTTAGAAAACTGCCGCCCATGACCTGAAACGAGTCCGACATTAACCCAATTGAAAATATGAAGACATAAATCCATGCAAAGGCCCCAAACACTTTCAAAACATTTTGTAATTTTCCGCCTTTTTTCGCCGACTCCAAAATCTCTTTTTCATTTTCAATATCGTGCTTCATGCTGCCCTGGAGGCTGCGCAAACTTCTCATCATGTCGGAATCAATATACTGGTCCGTCTGTACTTTCAACAGGTCCGTCATTTTTTACAACTTTTTTTTCCTAAAAATTACAAATTTTTTGATCGTTTGTTTTTTCGATAATTTTGTGGCCGCGCTCGAGCCCAATGACCCCCGGAGTGATCGTGCATATACGGCGTCCACGTTTACTGCGTTTTTTTTTTTGCGGTTCTAAAAATGATATATTTGTGTAAAAGCCTGCTAACTTTGCAGAAATAATTGAACGGAAGCCGACATATTTGCTTCCCTAATGTGCGATTTGAGCTAATATTTGATGTCCAATTTTTATTTCTTTGCTTATCGAAAAGTTATAATTTTGTAAATGACGAAATGATTTTTTTTTTATTTCTGATGCGATTTTTTGGTCGTAATTTTTTTTTTGTCGGGGAACAATAATCGGTCGCTGAAGGTGCTCAAAAGGATTGGGCAATAAATTTGATGTATAAATAATGTATTTGCGGAGGGCGGCCGATAATAGGGTCACTGAAATGAAACTTCGTTATTGCCCCAAATGAGAGCCTATTTGGATACGCTTATAATCCTGTATATGGATTTATTCTAACTCGTAAAGAATTCTTTGATGTACACGGATAAACATCTCGTTCGAAATTGAAGGTTATTTTTTGCCAAACTTAACTCCTAGGGGGAAGTGTGTGCATATATACACACGACTTGATTTTGTCGTCGATTCAAGGCCTATGGAGGTCCCGTAGGTCAAAACGAGTATTGCTGACCCCATCAACTTTTCCAGAAAATTAAATTGACTGTATTTTTTTTTCCGTAGGTTGGAGATTTCAAACAGTTCTTTAGGGGGCCCTGGTGTCCCAAATTAATTTATGAATAGTCAGATCGACGTAGTTTGACATGCTCTACAACTTGGTTTTACCAGTTTTACCAGAATTATTGTGATTTTTTGTGAATTTTTCAAGTGTGTGCATATATGCACACAATTCCCCCTACGTGTTATCAATTCAATCCTTCTCCCTGAGAGTTAAACAAAAGAGATCATATAAAATGGCTCGAATCATGTGACAAATTTAAAGTTTTATCTATAAATTACTGCATGCAGATTTTTATTCGATGGGCCCTAGAGGTCCTTAGGCTTTTTTGATACCTTTTACACGATATACCTTTTAAGAAAGAATCTTATGAAAGTACTTTCTCGAGAATGGATTTCACGGAAAACTTTTTCTCGGAAGGATTATTTTTCAAGAACGCTTTTCATCATGAAACGGGAAAACATAAAACAAACATGGGTGGAATAGTAGAGTGAGTTTGGTGCATTTTATAAATGTATTTTTGAAATTTTCAAAATCATTGTCACATGGTACCGTGAAATGGTAAAGTTCAAGTTTATTAAAGTCAAACTCATATCCAAACATTGCTTTATTGCGTTTATGTTACTTGTTGCGTTAGGATCACTGAACTACACATGGAAACTAGTCAAAATAATTGTTTAATTCGCACTTGAATTGAATTCAGTTGGTTCTACTAACTCTGAGGGGACTGTTGGTGCTATTCGGTTATAATACCGTATGAGTGCGCTCAGACTGTAACGGTGATGCACATTGTTCCTGGACACTCATGGCGAATTTGTCCTTTCAGAAAACAATTTATAAAATTAAACAAAGGATTCCGTGTAAGTTTGACACGGCAGTTTTTTTTGGCTTGGTTACATTTTTGGATTTCCGGTTTTCATTTTTTTCTAATTACCGAAAGTGACCGGAAATGAAAAAAAAATATAAAAAAATACCGCAAAAAATCAGCTCAATCCGATATTCGGGGCTAAATCCGAAATCAGGGGCTGAATCCGAAATTCGGGATAAATCCGGGCTTAATCTAAGATTCGGGCTAAATTCGGGGCTAAATTCAAAATTCGGGGCCGCCAGAATTAGCGGTGAAAAATACTCAAATTTTGATCATGCTCCAAATACACTGAAAGTTGGATATAAAATCTCATAAGTCGTCAACTCAACTGCTCAATGAGTCTGAGAGTTAAAGTCAAAACCAATGCCAACGTGTATCAAAATTTATCATTATAGTTTTGAGATTATCTAAGATAAATCCGTTTATAAATGCAAAACCATCAATCGATAAACATTTGTCAAATGTAGATTTCGCGAGATTTTTGTTTTTTGTTCCCAATTACATAGCGGGTTAACATTTAACCGCCAAATATTTATTCCCCCATTTTAAGCGAATAATGCTAGCCCGAATATAGTTGTAGTTTATCTAACGCAGTCCCCCAGTCTACGACATAATCCACAAAGAAAATGTGTGCCAAAAGCGACCGATTTTGCGGCTTTATTTACTTTTAAAGTTCCCAGATTGAAACATTTACATAACTTTATCAGAATGATAAATCAGTAATTTACTTCTCTGACCTCAAATTAAGTAGCTTTCATAAATTTTATCGTCGTAAACTATCGCAAAAGAGATAACCAGTTCCTAGAAATAAAAAAAAATCATCCTTTTTTCAGGCAAAGGTGAAAAAACCCATTTATGAGTATTTTCGCGACCACACTATTTTGTAGCGAATTGTTGTTCAATCAAAGTTTCGCGACCATTTTTTTTCTACTTAAAAAACAGTGGTCACGAAACCATTTCGCGACCATGTTGTCGCGAAACTATATTTTGAACAACAATTCGCGACCAAATGCTTTGGTCGCAAAAGTAATCATGAACGGGTTTTTTTCGCGACCACAAATGGTGTCAAAGAGTCAAAAAGAGTCATCTATGGCGAGCCCTGCATTATACTACATCTCCTGCGCCGTTAAGTTGCACTGTTAAGTTTCATTTTTTGCCCTTTAATATTTTTCTTTTTTCATGATCATTATGATATCTATTCAAATGAACTTTGAATATTATAAATTTGATTTATAAGTATGCTCTAGCGGTCGTCTTTTAACTCCCAGGGGGAAGTGCGTGTAAACAGACACGCAACGTGTTTTTTCGTCGATTTAAGGCATATGGAGGCCCCGTAGGGCAAAACGGGTATTGGTGACCCCCCTCAACTTTTCGAGAAAATTCGATTGACGGTGTTTTTTTTTTGCGTAGGATGGAGATTTTAAACAGCTATCTAGGGGGCCCTGGTGTCCCAAATGAATCTCTGAATAGTCAGATCGACGTAGTTTGACGAGCTCTACAATTTGGCCTAACCAGTTTTTTGGAATTATTGCGAATTATTGTGAATTTCTAAGTGCGTGTTTATTTGCACGCATTTCCCCCTACGGGTTCCCAAACACTTCTTCCCCTAAGAGTTAACTCAAATAAGGATTTACATCGCCAATTATGGNCCTGGTGACCCAATCATTTTCTGAATAGTCAGATCGACGTAGTTTGACGAGCTCTACAATTTGGCCTAACCAGTTTTTTGGAATTATTGCGAATTATTGTGAATTTCTAAGTGCGTGTTTATTTGCAGGCATTTTCCCCCTACGGGTTCCCAAACACTTCTTCCCCCTAAGAGTTAACTCAAATAAGGATTTACATCGCCAATTATGGTAAAGACGCCCAATAGGGGTCGTTTTTTGAACGATTAGCGTGTTTCTAATCAGAATAATTAATCATTAGATTAAAATTTATTTAAATTATTTACTTCTCTAACCTTAATACTTGTAGAAAGTTTAATAATTGTCGTAAAGTGGAAAATTCCTCTCTGGACAAATATTCGATTTTTTTTCTCTGAAACTAAATAGATATTTAATTGATGAAATATAATTTAAGCCTAAAATCTATGTTTATTTAAGTCTGAAGGAAAAAAAACTCACCAGGATGAGAGACAAATGAACCCAGACTATTTTCACATCTAGCTGCTCGACAATTACCAGTATTATTCAACATAATAAAACTATAATTAGCTTGAAATCGTGTTTTTATTGGGCGAAGTTGAAGGTGAAAGCCTAGTGCAACTAAACAAACAAAATTAATAGTTGTAGGTTATATACAGTGTTGCGAAAGTTGGCCAACGGTCGATTTTTTCCCAACGCCCAACGCAAGCGTTGGCCAACGCTCAAATTTTCCTAACGCTCCCAACGCGTTGGTTGGGCGTTGGCCAACGCATCCCAACGCCCAACGTTTTTAACACTGGTTATATAACTTATACGAATAGTGTACTCTAATTCGGGGTCGGTTTGCGATTTTCAGTCAAACTTCACATTCGACCTGGAAAATGAGTAGACGACGCTAAATTGGCCGAGGGTACGCACTTTATCGGGGCAACATTTTGAGGAAAAAATTTCACCTGATAACGGTTTTACTCGTTTTCCGCGTAGGGCGTAGGCGGAATGTCTAGAAAAATTTGATCGAAAACTTTGACCCGGTCACGGAACGAGCGGGGTTTTGCGGGGGTGCGCATCGCATGTCCGTTTTTATGTAGAAAATAAAATGTTTTGGTTCGAACAAAAATATGGACGGGTTCGCAAACTACAATTGATTTTTTTTTTGAAAACAAAATATCCGGTGGAAATTTTGCAATTTGTTTTGAATGTGAAAGACGAAAATGGAAAAGTTAAAACCGGAAAAATGGGAAATCGAAAAATCGAACCGGATAAAAAGCCCGCCGCGCCGTGTTGAATATATGCGGTTTCCTTTATTAAATTTCAAAAATTCTTACTCTGAAAAGTCAAATCTGATATAGGTGTAAATTACATTATGATATACACCACCTGTCTACGGAACTTAACAAAGCGCTGAGGAAAAAAAGGTTCCACCTGTTAAGTTCCGGGAATTTTGTTAAGTTCCGGGCATTTTGTTAAGTTTAGGTCGCAGTGCGTAGGCGGAAATGCTAAAAAGCATTTGGAAAACTGTTCAGTTTAAGGAATTTAGGGTTTTTTCAAAACAGACAAAACTGTTAAGTTGCGGGCAAATAGGGTTTTTTTTCTAGATTTTGTGAGAATTTCCTAACAAAAACTTAATAATTTGCACTATTTCTGCTATGAATGATACCATTATTCATCATGAAAGAGAAAAATGAAAAAAATGACACCAAAAGACATCTGTCAATTGAGAAAAAAATCGAGATTATAAAACTTGTGGATAAATATTGTTAAGTTCCGGGAATATTTTTAAGTTTAAGTCGCAGTGCGTAGGCGGAAAAGTTGACGCGAGATGACTATTAAGTTCCGGGCATTTTGTTAAGTTCCGGGCAAATTGTTAAGTTTAGGAGCGTTAACTTCCGTAGACAGGCGGTGTAAGTGTAATTTACATTATGTAGAATTTGTCTACACTGTACTATTAACATGCATCCAACAGTTCAATTTTAACTCTAAAATGGCTGAAGTTTTTCGTTATATCCCGAGTTCTGTTGAATTTTGTATTAATCACCTTCCATATCCACAGATGGATATGTTTTTCATAATCAGGAATTGTGGACACTACTTAAACCCAATGTTTGACTAATCATGACCATGTTGTAAATTATTCCCCAAATGAGAAAAGTTAACAGAAAGTTCAAAGTTAAGAAAGTCTAGCGACCCTGAATATGTAAAATACTGTAGACGCCGACGGTGTGATATAAAAACAAATTTATATATTTTATATATTCTCTTTTTCTAACGTGTATATACACCGCCTGTCTACGATAGTTAACAAAACGATGGAGACAAAAAGTTGTTAACTTCTAGCAATTTTGTTAACTTTAGTAGACAGTTAACTTCAGTAGACAGGTTCAATAAAACCGAAGAAAATGTCGAGGACCGACTGTTTACTTCCATGAATTTTGTTACTTTCTGGGAATTGTGTTACCTTCTTGGAATTTTCTTAACTTTTTGCGATTTTGTTAACGTCTGGGAATTATGTTACCTTCTGGGAATTTTGTTAACTTCTGGCAATTGTGTTACCTTCTTGGATTTTTCGTAATTTTTGACGATTTTGTTAACGTCTGGGAATTTTGTTACTTTCTGGGAATTTTGTTAACTTCTGGCAATTTTGTTAACTTCTTGGAATTTTCTTAACTTTTGGCGATTGTGTTAACCTCTTGGAATTTTGTTACCTTCTGGGAATTTTGTTAACTTCTGGCAATTTTGTTACCTTCTGGCAATTTTGTTAACTTTTGGCAATGTTGTTAACTTCTGGGAATTTTCTTCACGTCTGGGAATTTTCTTAACTTTTGGGAATTTTCTTAACTTTGGGAACGTTAACTTCCGAACATAGGCGGTGTACGTCAAGTGCGTGGTACATATATTGAAATGCTTGTTTTGATAGTTTTCAGTAAATACATGAACGTTGCCATAATTGAGCTTGATGGTTACGAACAAAGTGGTGCGAAGAAAGTGGTGAGAACAAATTGGTGTGCTAAATTTTCGAAACAACTGTTTAATTCGTCCGTCTCGGAAAAATATTACAAAAAATCGGAACCCAGAATCGTAAAAGTTTTGCAGAACATTTTTCAGCTATTCCGTCTACGCCTTTAGGGTTTATCCGGCCACCTGGAGGTTGATTTCGCCGGTTTCGGAGGGCGAAAATGACCGTATAAACCCTCACGCTGTGTATAACTTTATCGTTTTGTCCGTTATGTGAAACGTGTAAGTACTTCTACTTTTGTCTTGTTCCGGAAACATACTGAGCGCATCTACTAGATACTACTCCAAAGTTAAGAGCGCATATGAATTTAAATATAATTCCACGAAGTATATTTCTCAGCTGCAAACTTACCCTGGAAATACTTAAAAAGCGACGTTGTATATAATCGGGGACCGTTTTTCAACTGGGCAAAGCGTCTCTTATAAGCGCCTTATTGAGCTCATCAACTGTAAAAATCTCTACAAGTATGCACAAAATAAGTCAGTATAAGAGAGCTTTATATAACATACAGTAGGGTCCTTACTCCTTTTTGGGACGTTTTTGGTTCTCGAAAATAGATTCCGAAAAATGGGTCATCGTCACACGAAAGATCATTTTTTTATTAGAATGGCCCCCTTTTGGCCAAAAAAGGACACTACCGGAAAACGGAGAAACAGGAAAACGGAGAAAATTTGCAAAAAATGGCCTGTAAAATACTCTCTAGCGCCAAAACGTGTCTCCTGTTTTACTTTTTTTTATTTCACCAACGTAATCTACGCATCAAACTGCATCATATGTGTGAGGTTTAAAACAAAATTCTGTATAAACTTTTCTCCGTTATCCTGTTTCTCCGTTTTCCGATATTGCCCGAAAAAGCGTCTCAAAAAGGAGCCATCGTCCCAAAAAGGAGCGTCCTAAAAAGGAGTTAGGACGTTATACACATAATATTCTGTATTTAGAATGTCGGTAAAAGTGGCCAAGAAAACGTCTTGAAAGAAATACTATTTTTGCACGTTGTGAACTTGGACAATAATTGAGCGGTACATGTTAAAACAACCCCTTTAATATGTTTTACATCTTCATAAGGCACTCCGAATTACTCAAGGGACTAATTTTTCTAATTTAAAAATGTCTCAAATAAAAAAGATGCCCTTGGAATATTTATATCCACTTATATAGCCCTTAACTTGTTCGATATCCTATTTAAGAAGTACGAAAATGTATATTGTTTCATATCGCTCTTGCGCTTACACAACACGACAGACCCCTCCTTAAATGATTTTATCGTTGTTTTGTATTTTCAATTTAACAATTGCTCAATTTTTTTATGGTGGGTCCATACCGACAATGAACGGCGATTTCAAATTATTCAAATATCGAAGAAGTCCGGCCGACGAGCGGCTGCGGGTTAAGATGTCCGATTTTGACAAACGATTTAATTAGAGATATCTTGATAATCAACACAAATTGCAGTAAACGTTTCCATAATAAATTTACAAGTTATATGAGTTAAAATTATATGTGCCGTAGGTAGACCAACTCTACGAAAGTTTCGTAACGAAACCACTTTCCGCAGCCCCTAGGGACCTTTTCCGAGGGGGTATCACTCGACTGGTCTGCGGTCTCCACTGGTAATTTTTATCGACTGGTACGAAACTCGACTGGAAAATTGTATCTGTTCACTTTTCGTACCAGTCGAGAAAATTACCAGAGAAAATGACCAGTTGAGCGGGGTACTCTTTCTGGTACAAACTGTTATCTGGTGTAACCGCATTTTCTGGTACAAACATCAGTCGAGTGCTACCCTCCGGGACGCTTATACCAGAGGTCGGCAATCGGATTCCAACCCGAATTTTACCCGCGGAATTTGAATCGGCTTGGACAAGAAAAAAAAATCAAAAGTGCCGACCTCTGGTTTAGTCTCATGAAAATAGGTTGCCCGTTTCTAGAATAGGGCATTTTTTCTCAAAGTCGGGTGCCCCTCCTTTTTTCCATCCTTATTACTGCTCACCCTTTTTTCAGAAAAAAAAGAAATTTGCTCTATTCTAGAAACGCGCAACCGATTTTCATGAGACTAAACGGGTAGTACGAAAAAACTCCTAGTCTTGAAATATAAAGAAAAAATTCCCGCGAAAAATAGACAAAGTATAATGCTTTTCAAACCCGAGATGAGCAGTCTAATAATCCGACAAAAGGGGAAGTGAAAGTTAAAATCGCAAAGCTTCGCTAACCCTTCGCTAACCTTTCGTCTAACCTATTCGTTGCTTCGATAACCTGGAAGAATCAATTTCATCTTTGCATGTTTACAGTAATTTCAGATAAGCTCGTTTTTAATTGGCGGGTTTTCTTTCTATATGAAACGGGTTCCTACCCTTACTTCTTGCGTTCTTACCGAGTGCCGATGTCACCGGAATGAGTAATAAACCCGAACTATACGATTCTTCGAAACTCATTAAGGACTCGGCGATCAGTCTACTTAACTGTCAGGGGGCAGGACTTTTTGATAACCTGTAGGTGGAAATTGTGTGCACGTATGCACACACTTAAAAATTCGCAATAATTCGCAATAGTTCTGGTGAAACTGGTAACGCCAAGTTGTAGAGCTCGTCAAACTACGTCGATCTGACTATTAAGAAATTGATTTGAGCCACCAGGGCGCCCTAGAGAGCTATTTGAAATATCCAACTTCCGCAAAAAAAAAAATACCGCCAATGGAGTTTTATCGACAAGTTGATGGTGTCAGCAATACCAATTCCGCCCTACGGGGCCTCCTTATACCTTAAATCGACAAAAAACCAAGTCCTGTGCATATATGCACACACTTCCCCCTGCGAGTTGAACAATCAGTACAGGCACAGCTTTATGACAAAAACTACCGGTTTCAGTTCCTAATAATTCAAAAGTTCCTGACGCGTGATTTAATTAATAAATAATANCTTGAATACGACATGCGAGATTTCTATCGCGAACGACCCATACTGCTCACCCTTTTTTCAGAAAAAAACAATTTGCTCTATTCTAGAAACGCGCAACCGATTTTCATGAGACTAAACGGGTAGTACGAAAAAACTCCTAGTCTTGAAATATAAAAAAAAAATTCCCGCGAAAAATAGACAAAGTATAATGTTTTTTCAAACCCGAAATGTGAGCAGTCTAATAATCCGACAAAAGGGGAAGTGAAAGTTAAAATCGCAAAGCTTCGCGGAATTCGTCTATTAGACGGTTATACCTATTCGTTGCTTCCATAACCTGGAAGAATCAATTTCATCTTTGCATGTTTACACTAATTTCAGATAAGCTCGTTTTTAATTGGCGGGTTCCTACCCTTACTTCTTGCGTTCTTACCTAGTGCCGATGTCACCGGAATGAGTAACAAACCGGAACGATACGACTTTTCGAAACTCATTAAGGACTGGGCGATCAGTCTACTAAAACGATCAGTACAGGCACAGCTTTATGACAAAAACTACCGGTTTCAGTTCGTAATAATTGAAAAGTTCCTGACGCATGATGTAATTATATTAAAAAGAGTTTATTTTTGAACATAAACATATTTTATTCTTCTTTCTTCTTTTTCTTTCCGGCTTTGCAGGGTGATTTTGACAATTTTTTTGTGAGTTTTGCGGGCTTCGAACCGCCAGGTTTTGTCCAGAACCGCTCAACGCTACAGCATTTTATAGCTCCGTAATTCCGACAATCGAATCGCCTAGCAGGGTTTAAAAAACTTGAATTATTTTTTCCTACCCAAAAAGAGTCTTCATAGTATGAACTTCATACTATGAAGTTCATACCATATTTTCACCATCATTTAATACACATCCTCGTTTAAGGACGGGTCAATAGCGTTGTTTACAAATGTCACTTTCCGGGAAACCGTTATAAAACATATTTCACAAAATCTAATTCATTATTTCCTTTTTTTTATTCAACGTAAAAAGAAGTAAAATTTTATGTGTTATTATTTTGGGGCCAAAATTCTTTCCAGAAGACCCCCACGAAGCCGTGAACTTGACACACTCAATTTTTTAAACTTACGCAGCTTTAATGCGATTAATTTCATTTTTTTGTAAACTGCTCTAACTGACAAAACTAACCGACGTACAGTCTGCTTTTTTCAATTTCATGTATATTTTTCGTGAAATGTTTCAAAAACCTCGACAATGAGCTATGTACAATGTTTTTGAACTTGAAATTCGATGAAAAAACAAGATATCAAAAACACAAACTGTACGTCGCATCGCAAGGATATGAAGTATATAATATCTCAAAAGGAAAGTAATGAGGGCATTTTTGAAAAAAAAATATAAGGAAAGGCGTGGATCAGTCACTCCATAAAATGGATAAAGGTCGCTGAAAAATGTCTGCTGTTTCAGGTTTTAAAAATAATTATACCAAGAAACGGGGCTGATCATTTGCCTAGGCCTTCTGGATCCTAACGGTTAACAATTTGACGTAAAAAGACAGTTTAACAACATTTTCACGGAAACATTGTGATAGTGCTTTTTTGTAATTTAATTTTGAACACACATTTCTAGAAATTACTAGAATTTTCAGTCCAATGAAAGTAAAGCATACTATAAAAGTACACTTCCGTAAATTCGGGTTTTATTTGTACACAACGATATAGACCCCTCCTTAAATCCGAAAAATCATCCTGAGAGTGCGTCAAAAAACTTCGTGAAAGGTTTTTTTGACGTGAAATACTTTTCGAACCCTGATTCCTATCGTGAAATTTTTTATGTGGTTTATGTTTTTCATCAGTGCACGTTATTTGGACCAGACACGAATTGTGGTCGCATTCGACAAACTCGGTAATGCCGTTTGTGCCTTCAATCGGGTCAATACCACACCACGACGGTTGTCCATATGACGAAGCACTACCAAACTTTTTTGCCGCACAACTTGAAAGTAGTAACACTAAACAAAATTTTTCGGTTTCTAGAAGGTAGACCCCAAAGCTAACGGTTAAGTTTGAACGTCCGCCGAGCGTTTCTAGTATAGAGTGTTCGACATTTATAAAGGGGAGAAAGGACCCAGTTCAAACAAAAAGGGAGAAAATTAGTCTTCATATTATTTAAACTCCCAGGGGAAGTGTGTGTATATATACAGACCACTTGTTTTTTCGTCGATTAAGGCCTATGGAGGCCCCGTAGGTCAAAATGAGTATCACCCTCAACTTTTCGAAAAACTTCATTACCGGTATTTTTGTGCGTAGGTTGGATATTTCAAACAACTCTCTAGGGGGCCCTGGTGACCCAATCATTTTCTGAATAGTCAGATCGACGTAGTTTGACGAGCTCTACAACTTGGCTTTACCAATTTTACCAGAATTATTACGAATTATTTTGAATTTTTAAGTGTTTGAATATATGCACACATTTCCTCCTACGGGTTATCAATTCACTCCTTCCCCCTGAGAGTTAAAATATGCGGAAACGGTATACTAGGAACGCTAGGCGGATTTTCATGAAACTAAATACTTTTTGGTCTAGTTCAGCTCATTTTAACATGTATGGATTTGATACTGGCGTGAGAAAAAAGGTGTCACCGAGCAAATTTTGCTTGTAGGTTTTAAACAGTACTCGGTCTTATCTATCGCAGTGGTTTCCAAACGCGAAAACAAAAATAATGTTACCACTTTTTGGTAACGTTTCTTGAGAGCGCGTATAAGACCTATGTGGCCTTTTATTGGTCCCTTTTTGAGATATTTTCTTCTTTGAGCTTTAGAATTCAGAGCATTCCATTCTTTGAGTTTCATTGACCTATAAAAAGGACCGATGACATGGGCCTCAAACTCGTTTTCAAGCAACGTTACCAAAAGTGGTAACATTATTTTTTTTTCGCGTTTGAAAATCACTGCGCGCAGCTGCGATATTGTAAGACCCGCGTCCAGCTCGGTGACAAACTGACGACCGACACCAGTAATAGTTTGACAAATAAAGTTGGCCGCCGAATTACAGCATTTTTCGCTACTTTCCTGCAATACCGATATACCGTAGAATACTTACCGATACTTACCGTAGAATTTCATTTTATCTTTAAATAATTTTCACTAAATTTGAATCAGGCTATTTTGATCAAGTAAAAATCGTTGGACGCGTTCTTATAAATGAGCCATTTTCAATTACATTAGTATGTCACCCAGTAGTTACTATTATTACCGTCATCATTGCTCAATCCCTCGCAATTTCCATAATAAACACAGACATTTAGAAGTTTTGATCATTTTTGTTCATTCAACAAAATATGGTGATCTACAGTAGATTCTACACCGCCTGGCTACGGGACTTAACCCCCTAAACTTAACAAAATGCCTGGAACTTAACACTTTTATTAAAATATATGTGAATAATATTCTGAAGTTACTAGAATAATTCAAAAAATACGGTAAATTCGTATCCTTATAAAAATCGTGTTTTCGCTTGAAACCAAGGAATAAGATGCAACTGAAATGGCTAAAAAACAAGCTTTTCAGTTTTTACTCATTTTTCTTTCTGTGAATTAAATGTAAAGCTTGAATTTAAGTGCTCTACTAAAATTAGGATACATCTGTTTGCATGCGTTTGGCGCAAATTTTTATGGAGCTTTCACACAAAAGGCCCGATCACGAAGAAGCGTATTTATTTATTATTTTTATTTTTTCACCCACCAAGCAAGGGTCTCTGAAGTTTTCAAGAATTTTTATATTTTCTACTTTGATCTCAATAGAAAGATAAGGACTCCATATAATGATTCCATGGAAAGCTCCGAAATGGGTACCCGATTATGTGTCCAAAATGCCAAAACAAAGAGCAGAGTTAGCTGTCACCCCGACACCTATCCAAAAATGGCCGATCAAGATTATGGTTACTTTTATTGACCGAATCATTAATGCGGTTGTCGGAAAAGATCAGTGTTTTCCATTTAACTCGCAGGGGGGAGTGTGTGCATGTATGCACACGACTTGGTTTTTCGTCGATTTAAGGCATAAGGAGGCCCGGTAGGGCAGAATTGGTATTGCTGACCCCCCTCAACTTTTCGATAAAATTTCATTAAGCGCTATTTTATAGTTAATTTTCTTTTGGTGAACACAATCATACTTTACTATAGTATTAGTCTGAGACGACTTTTATGGCGTCCACAGTGAACGTTTCATCACTAGATGGCTAGCTGCTTCATAACTCCCCGTGAAAACATGAGAAATAACCAGAACAGTTACCGCGAAAAGATGGAAAAAGGGTCGATTTTTTTATTAAGCGAGACGATCTCACCGGGACTGCTTTAACCGGCAACAAAGTCCGGAAATTAGAGTTTTTATTGTCAGATGCGCTTGAGCAAAATTGTAATACAATTATTACTTGGGGTGCCTCGACTAGTAACCATTGTCGAACGACCGCAATCTGTTGTGCCCGACTCGGACTCGACTGCCACCTCCTGCTGAGCAAAAACGGCGATATTGACTTTGCTTCTGGAAATATTACGCTGGCCGCGGCAGCTGGGGCCAAATTGTATCAGATGGAAAACTGTTCATTTGCGGAAGCCGATAACCGAATGATTAGATTGTCGGAAATGTTTGCAAAGAAAGGAAAGAAGTCCTATATTATTCCACGTGGTGGTTCAAACCACATATCAATTTGGGTACTTTTTTATAATTTCGCGTTTCTTATATTTCTTAACTCTTAGGGGAAAGGAGTTTTTGGGAACCCGTAGGGGGAAAATGCGAGTAAATAAATACGCACTTAAAAAATTCACATTAATTAGCAATAATTCAAAAAAAACTGGTAAAGTCAAGTTGTAGAGCTCGTGAAACTACGTCGATCTGACTATTCAGAAATTAATTTGGGCCACCAGGGCCCCCTAGAGAGCTGTTTGAAATCTCCAACCTACGCAAAAAATAACACCGTCAATCGAATTTTCTCGAAAAGTTGAGGGGGGTCACCATTACCCGTTTTGCCCTAAGGGGCGGCCCCGTCGGGGCCTCCATATACCTTAAATCGACGAAAAAAAGAAGTTGCGTGTCTATTTACACGCACTTCCCCCTGGGAGTTAA
>SCLG01000052.1:314529-334650 GCA_004367875.1 Oikopleura albicans
AAAAAAAAATTGATTACAGGGGGAGGCCCTACAAATTACCCAGTTATTCTTGTTTACGGTTGAATTCCGTATCCTGACCTTGTGGGCGCGCAGCTGTTATGCGAACGCCGAGAATAGGTACAGATCGTTACGGAAAATTAAACTTTTTTTTTTGCTACTAAAAACCATCCGTTACAGGGCGTTGTATGTCCTTTGCCGTGATTGGCTCCTAGTAGGGAACTAGATCTGAGTAATATGAAAGACGAAAAAAATTATCCAATAGGCGCGCGAGTATTGGACGCGCTCTCCAGAAACGGTTGTTATTGGCCCCAGGTTCTTGAGTCCTCACACACGCCCTGTAACGGATGGATTTTAGTAGCAAAAAAAAAGTTCAATTTTCCGTAACGATCTGTAGAAGTCTCCAGAAAATGTAAAAAAAAAATACAATACTGTTAACTGAGAAGAAATTGAATATCCTAAATCTAAGGTCCGGATAATTGTTTTGAGAGTACAAGAACAGACTCAGAATGTTTTTCAAAAAAAAAATGTCCATTTTTAATCGGGTTTTATGCGTTTCTCTTTTTTTTTTCGATTTTGCGGACATCACTACATTGCGTCCTTATTTAATTGACAATATCGAAGATGAATAATATTTTCATTATTTATAAAATAGTAAATATAATGGCCATTTCTTGAGCTCCACCAAATTTATTAACAAATAAATGTGTTCGTCGAGTTTTCCATAGAAATCTCTGCTACGTAAACATAACATACTTTAATGATATTAGGTTATGTTAAACGAGAGCAGTGAGTGTAATGGTTAATAACTTTCAAGCCACTTTTTGGTGTGCTAGTCGAGTCTTATTTCCAGCTAACTGTTGGGATGCATTCACCTAACCCGATGTTTCAGTCGTTACATGAAAACGCCCCAATAGTTGTAGAAAAAAACGTTGCTGAATCATAATAGCATGTTATAGCGACTCGTATTATATATTGAAATTATTACGTAAGATGAGAAAAAATGATTCAGAGCGTTTCAAGTGTCGAAATCGAGTCATGATGGCGCTATCATTTGTGAGGCTTCGCTGCTCACATGTAAGAGCATATTTAACTTCCTATTTTAACTCCCAGGGGGAAGTGCGTGTAAATAGACACGCGACGTGTTTTTTTGTCGATTTAAGGCATATGGAGGCCCCGTAGGACAAAACGGGTATTGGTGACCCCCTCAACTTTTCGAAAAAATTCGATTGACGGTGTTATTTTTTGCGTAGGTTGGAGATTTCAAACAGCTCTTCAAATCAATTTCTGAATAGTCAGATAGACGTAGTTTGACGAGCTCTACAACTTGGCTGTACCAGTTTTTTTGAACTATTGCGAATTAATGTGAATTTTTTGCGTGTTTATTTACACGCATTTTCCCCCTACGGGTTCCCAAAAACTCCTTCCCCTGAGAGTTAACTCGCAGGAATCAAGGCTCGCTATTTTTGCCACGTTTTTTGAGTCGATAATAAGTTTCTCTAAAAACCAATCACCTTGACTGAATTTGTTTTTCGGAAATACAGTCCTTACTCATTTATCGGACGATTGCTCATTTATCGGACGCTTTTTCGACCGCACTCTAATAGAAAAATGGACGGCATTTTCGAGAACCGAAGACGTCCGATAAATGAGTAAGGACTGTAAACTCGAACATATTTTCGACTCGTGCTCTACTTTTTCCGCAAAAATAAATACACGTACAGTCCCTACTCCCAATACGGACGCTCCCGATACGGACGATAATCCCAATACGGACGCTTTTTCGGCGAAAAAAGCGTTTTTCCCAATACGGACGCTGCCCCTTTTTTGCGTTTGGGCGGCCGATGATCCCATTAAGGACGCTTTTTGCACGGTAAAATTCAGACATTTATAAAAAATTTCGATATTAGTACTCATTAATTATTCTGATAATTTTCGGACGTCTTCAAATTGTGTACAAATTACAATGTAAGTATGTCCTCAAAAATGTTCAAAATAAGGCATTCTAATCTTCAAATGTCCAGAATAAGCCATTCTATTACAAAAATGTCCAAAAATCATCCCAATACGGACGCTGCGCCCAATAAGGACGGTGCTCCTAATACGGACGCTATTTTCGAGAATCAAAAACGTCCGTATTGGAAGTAGGGACCGTACCTCTTTGGGAAACTCCATGAAAATTCTCGCTGGGGGTGTTACCCCTACTTGGTATCCGATTCTCCTGTAAACAAGTCTAAAATAGAAAAAAACGACCAAATTGAAATTCAAAAGCCAATGATAGTTTCTGTTTCAGATACAGTTCTTACTTTCAAAAAGAACGATTTTTCTATTTTGGACTGTTTTCGAGGTTTTTTCACAAAAAAATCATCGGTATTGGAAGCAATCGTCCGTATTGAGTGCGTCCGTTTTGAGAGTAAGGTCTTAACAGTAAGGACTGTCATCAAAATTTCCCTATTGATTTCTCGAGTTTTTAAATAACACCGATTGAAGAAATCAAATATAGACTAAAGCCTCTTCAAGTTCGCAGATTTTTAACTCTTGCAGCACGGGATAATTTTGGCGGGTATCGGTTGATTGCGTAGGGTGCTGGATAACTGCGCAGAATTGGAAAATTACTTTACATACTTTGACGTTTCTGGGTTATTGACAGTGGATTTATAGTCCTTGCTGTACTAAAAAGAAAGTCCTTGAGAAGTCTTTCAATACATACTTTATGAAAAATATTGAGCAATATTTTTAACGCAAATAGGGTCGGCCAAAAACTGTAACACCTCGCAGACAGTCTGTAGATAAATGTAGATATTATTGTGTGCAACTGACAAAACGGCTAGACACCGCCTACGGGTTTATCTGGCAACATAATTTGCCTGCTCGTGCGCTTATTGTATGCGCCACTTCGAGTTCTTTATGCCACTTTCGGGAGGCAAAAGTGGGCTGGTTAACCCGTAGGCGATGTTGAAGACAACGCAGGTCACCGGTCATCGTATTTCGATTGAATCAAGCCGTGAAACTTATTTGACTCCTTTGTGAACCGCAGCGATATGATGAGCAGAAACCGCGTCATGAATATTTTAAAAGTCACAATTTTCACACAAACCACGTTTAGTCACAAATCTTTGTGTTTTCTTTATCATTTCAAATTTGTACAACCATTGTTCAACAAACCGACGGTTATCATTCAAAAACTTCAAATTGTAACATAACGGAAAATAGAACCTCGGTTCTTTCGAAGTTTCGAGGTGCAGTTTTTTTTTTGTTTCAACATTCTGAAAATTTGCAAGTTCAGTTTTCGGAGTTGGGTTTTGAACTGTTCGGTCTTTTTTTGAAATCGGTTAGTTTGGAAGTGCTGTGTACCCAATTGATCTTCCTACTGCTGACAACAGTTGCTTGGAGTTAGGTCTGGAGAAAGCCGTTCTTCATGGTTTACTGAAGGACAATTTGTAGGGACGAGAGGACACATATAGGCTATACCCAGGATATATCGGGTGTGCATCACTTGGACAGATTACACACTTGGACAATAGCTAACTAGGGTGATCGCGCATTTACCCACTTGGACAAACGTTAGGGTTAAGGTTAGGTTAGGGTTGGATTAGGGTTAAGGTTACGGTTGTCCAAGTGGGAAAACGTTTGTCCAAATGGGTAAACGTTTGTCCAAATGGGTAAATGTCACGGTTGTCCAAGTGGGAAAACGTTTGTCCAAATGGGTAAACGTTTGTCCAAGTGGGAAATTTCGTTTGGAAAAAGTTCGTGAGAAAAGGTTTGGCTAAGTGGGAAATTTCATTTGTCCAAGTCGGTAAATTGCGCGAACACCCTAGTCACATATTGTCCAAGTGGGAAATCTGTCCAAGTGATGCACACCCATATAGCCTATATGATATAGGCATACTCAATACCGATTTTGTTTCAACCCTTGAAATAATAGAATCTCGATTGAAATATACTTTTCAGAAAAATCTGTATTGAGTAGGTATCGAAAATATAACTGCTGCCTCTCTTACCTAGACATCGTCAAATCTACTAATTTGACACAAAAAAGTAATTAAAAAACGTGTCTTTATCTTAGAAAGTTTGACAGCTAGTGTCAAATTATTGATCAATTTTAGTTCTTTTTTA
The DNA here is from genome assembly GCA_004367875.1 of Oikopleura albicans. Classification (NCBI taxonomy): domain Eukaryota; kingdom Metazoa; phylum Chordata; class Appendicularia; order Copelata; family Oikopleuridae; genus Oikopleura; species Oikopleura albicans. The sequence continues at coordinate 318,643 of SCLG01000052.1, forward strand.
GTTAGAGCACAAAAACTTTTGTGAAAGACCTTTTTGTCAAAAGTTTAACATTACATTGAATAATTTATGTACGGGATTATATAAAACTGTCGGGATTGACCATTTTTTCATTGAGATTTGAATTTAAACCGGGAAAAATTTGACGTTAAAAAATTATTTAGGAAAAGGAAAATTGAGTCCAAACACTTATTCTTACTATCATGTTTGTGTTTTTTGTTGGGCAATATACAACTTTGAGCAGGTTTTCTTTTACACCACCTACCTGCTCAAAGTAACACTATTCGCTCAAAGTAATAGTTTTTTTACGAATAGTGGTAACTTTTTCAACCCATGCACTATCTGCTTAAAGTCACAGTTTTCAGGATTTCCGATTTAAACTTCAATGTTTTATGATGTAAAGTACTTTTGGTAGATGTCACATATTTGTTTCATCTGATAAATCCCTACCCGAACTATTGAAATAATAACTTTTTTAAACCGATTAACTCTCAGGGGAAGGACTTTTTGATAACCCGTAGGGGAAATTGTGTGCACGTATGCACACACTTAAAAATTCACAATAATTCGCAATAATTCTGGTAAAACTGATAAAGCCAAGTTGTAGAGCTCGTCAAACTACATCGATCTGACTATTAAGAAATTGATTTGGGCCACCAGGGCCCCCTAGAGAGTTGTTTGAAATATTCAACCTACGCGAAAAATATCGCCAATGGAATTTTCTCGAATGTTGAGGGGGGTCAATACCAATTTTGCCCTGCGGGCCTCCTTATGCCTTAAATCGACAAAAAAACCAAGTCGTGGCATATATGTACACACTTCCCCCTGCGAGTTAAGATAAGCATTTTTCAAAATCGAAAAAAAACGAAAGTAAGACAAGAAAAGAAGATAGATGATAATAATTAATAATTATTAATTCAAAATAAAAGTGTTTGCATACAATTCTTCGTTTAGTAGAATCCATTGGTAAACATGTGTTGTTTAAAGCTGTCTTTCCGCATTTTATTCAGTCTTGCTCTAATAGCCATTGAAAGGGTACTGAAGCTATATGCGGCATAGACTATGCCAGGATACCGTCCGTTTTTCATTAATCGTATTGATTCTTTACAGAATTCTGAATTGTCAATAATATTTCGACTGAAGTTATCTTTTTAATACACCAACATAAAAACGAGGTCTGTTCCTGGGGCATTAACCGAAACTGGAGAGATCGAAAAACGGAGATAATTCGTTGCACAAAAATAGGATTTTCTAAAACTCATATATACCAGGTAAACTCATATACAATGAATTATTTTTATATTTGCCTAAAATCGTGCTCTGTTAAACTTACCTTCAAATTGGCGCGCTCATTGGACGCTCATTTAAATCGCGGCCGCTCATTGGCTGCATGAACCTACGGTTCTCGCGCCAGAACATTCGCCAAATATAAAAATAACTCATGGTATACCTTAGTATGATGCACTTCGGTGCTTAGATTTCACCGATGAAATAAAAAAGTAGAAAATGAAGACACATTTTGTAGGCCATTTTAGAGGCCATTGTTGGCAAATTTTCGCCGTTTTCAATGTTGCCCATTTCGGAGTTCTCCATTTTCCGTTAGTGTCGTTCTTAGTCTTTGTTAGGTATTTGCATGTCTAGTTCTTCTAAGAGCGAGTTTTCAGGAATACGAACTTCTAGAAAAAAAATTATAATCACCGTTTTGCATGCACAAGTTTTGTGTACGGTTCTTAACTGTCCTTTGTTTACAAAAAGTACCTATCGAAAAAAACATTATTCTTGACGATTTATAACTTCGAATTAAACATACTTAGTTGTGTTTAATATAAAATTTTTCACGCATCGTTTAATGGTACAAGGGCACCATAGTGCCACTCAAATACCCCCACGTGGCCATGAACTTACCAAAAATCAAAATAAGAAACCTATCTAATATTACAATTTTGAAACTTTTTAGTTCGTTTTGTGATTAAATGGTGCGTGTTCAAAAAAATGAAGCGACGTACGGAGTTTTTTTTCATCAAAATTATCACATCAAAAAATATTTGAAAAAAAACTGAAAAAATCACTAAAAAGGGCAAAATTGTTGACCTTACGGAGCTTCAAAAGCTATGAAAAAATTGAAATATGTAAAATTACTTCCGTGCGTTTCTTTCTATAGGATTGTTTATTTGAATGAACGAAAAATAGAATGATTATCTCAAAAGTTTTGAGTCAAAACCTACGAAAAAAATAAAGAAGCGGCATACAGATGTCGCCGATGCAAAAAAATGGGTCTTTTTTCGAAAAATGTCTTTTTTTGAACATATTTGTAAACTAAAACGTGATAAAACTTTCTGTAACGTTTACCTGGACCATGAAGACTATTTTGATAATCCATTTGAATTATCAAAAGTGTTTTAAAAAAATTTACGCAAAAGTTGTAATGCCGAAGTCGGCCATTTTGAAAATAAAAATGTTCGCCAAAACCTTCCTTTTGGCTTCACAAATTACTATCTAGCCTACTTTTTTGCGTCTTATACAAATCTGGATTCCATTTCGTAGCGTCGTATCGGGAATATGAGTTTTCATGGGGCTTAGGTTTATATATGGGGTTCTTCGTAAACAATATTTAAAGTAAAAATATATTACTTGCTAACCCAAATTAATCATGTCCAGTTGACGTCCACAGTGGTTGACGTCCACAGTGGTTTGACGTCCACAGTGGTTGACGTCCACGACGGTCCACTACGTTCACTGATATTCTCTCAAACAAAATAAATAATAAAACACAAATGTGGGTCTAAACGCCACAGAAAGTGAAAAAAAATTAAACATTTGGTCCTAAGAATCACAACAATTAGAAAAGTTAACAAATTTGACTTCATTATTTCATACTGGCACAATTTTCCCCGTAACTTTTCTGGCTACCCCACTTTGTCGACTACGAAGAAATTTGAGACAGACATGCCAACATGTGGCGTCATCAAAACTGGGTACCCTATCAAAGTTTTGAAAATTACTGTAGCGGATGTTAAGCGTGAGGTCAAACGAGGTCAATCTTTGTATTCGTCATATCTATCAAAATATCCCGGTCTAAAGAAGTTCAACGACGAATCATTATCCAATTCTTATAATCCCTTCACGAAGAAATTCTCCAATTATTGAATCTAACTTTTTCAACTAGGGTATAAATGATGTATTATTTTTCTTTTATTGAATAAAATGTCAAAAAACAAAAAAAATTATTCTCAATTTCATGAAATTATGGATCTGTTTGTGCTGATTGAAAATATTGGTGTTTCTGAACTCATTATTTCTTGCATTTATTGTTCGAAAAAAAGTGTATTCTATTTTCTAAAATGTCTTATCGTACGTAATTGTCGGCTGTTTGATTTGATCCGAGCAGATTTGAAAACACCAACGAAAAATGAAATACACAGGGTTCGGTGCTAGAATGATAATACAAAGCTTCATAAAATAACCACCTAACCATCTGATTTAACACCATTTGGCTTAACAGTTTGCATTTGACTTAACAGTTTTCAGTTGAATTAACACTTTTTTTGTCTTTTTTTCCAGCATTTCCGCCTACGCACTACCCATGTGGCTTAACAGGTTGCATTTGACTTAACAATTTGCACATGAATTAACACCTTTTTTCGAAAAAAAAGCCTTAAAAGTAAATGTTTTATAATCGGATACGTCAATTTTGACGGAAATGCCTTTACTGAGAAGGCAAACCATGTTTATACAAAATTCATTTTATTTTCGAATTCAGCATGATAAAAAATGAGCACAGAATGAGGCCAAATGACGGTTATGCAAAGTCGGTTTGTCTTTTTGGCCGCATGTAGGTTACTTAAGAGAAGAAAAAATAAGGGATGCTGAGCAAAAAAAATCGCAAAAAAACTGTCACAGCCACTTTGTAGAAAATGAAAAAAATATAACTAAAGAAAAACAAACGACAAAGTTTTTTTTTTCATTTTGAATTTATACGTGGTTCAAAATTCCCCGACACGGAAGGAGGATTCCTATTGGCTCTTCAGTCATGACGTCATTCTAACAATCGATGTTAACACTACAGGTATAGGACAAAAGGCCATCATCTGCCGTTTGGGTTCTGGATATCGTTGAATAAATTCCGTCAAATTGAAGATGTATTTTGAGGCGCTGATTATGGTGGAACAAAAAAAAAATTAAAAAAAAAATTTTAAAGGACAAAAAAATGGAATAAGAGTTTGGGCCGTTTTTGCTCTTTATGACGTCATACGTTGAACTTGAACATGAACGGACAAAAATCTTAAAACCTAACTTTTCATTTTCTACAAAGTGGCTGTGACAGTTTTTTTGCGATTTTTTTTGCTCGGCATCCCTTATTTTTTCTTCTCTAACCGCTTCATGTAGGTTAACTATTATTCCGTTTAATTTTGACTGAATTATTGCGATAATGATGATACTCACCCATTAAGATTCACTTGAAAAACAGGAAGAAACAATTATCCGATTTTATTGTGGATCAGTGGATAATTGGCCAGTTTTTCTGCCGAAAATTTCCGTTGGTTTTTTGTAATGTGGGATATACTGGGGTTTCCGAGAACCAACCGAATTTGTCTGTGGATTGCCCTCTAAATCGTGTTTGAGAAGATTTTGACGTTTTTCTTGGAGAATTCTATTTTTGATATTGAAATTTCTTTCGAATCGTTGCTTAACTTCGGACTTGAAATTTGTGCACTAAAACAAGTCATTTTTGAAACTGTTATACACCACCTAACCATTTGAGATAACACCATTCGGGAAAAACAATTTGCATTTGAAATAACACTTTTTTGGCGACTTTTTTCCAGGATATACGCCTACAAACTTGAAATAACAGTTTGCCTTTGAGGTAGCAGATTGACAAAATATTATCTCACATAGTTAGGTGATGAACATTAATTGTGTACATTTAATATGTATATTCAATCATTTTCATAGTGCATTATTTTGAGTGCCTTACAAAACCCAAGGCATTATTTCGTTCCTTGTTGTTTGTGTTTTTTTAAGATAATTATTTAGTCTCTCAAGTAACCCCCTGTGCCGTTATGGGGTACAAACTTTGGGCAAAAAATTGCTCGATTACGTTTTTTTACCCGATAACAGCACAGGGCGTAGTAGTAACTGGAAAATGTTCCACTGGAAAATACTCTGAATTATACTCGACTCGTGTACGGGTCAGGGCTCGGCAAAGCCAGGCATTTTCATTGGCTTGGCTTTTTTGACCCTAGAAAAAATTGGCTTGGCTTACAAAAAGCCAAGCCAAGCCATGTGCCGAAAGTCATTCGTGCCGAGCCCTGGTACGGGTAACCATTTTGTCGACCTCTGTTCATAAGACTCTAATCAATTTTAAAACGTTCAAATCCGGAGCTGGTTATGTAGAAGTGATCTTGCTAAATCAGCGATTGTTTTATTGAACTTGGCAAAGCGACTTTCGGTATAAATTTCAGCCGCATTAATATGACTCTCGAAATTTTCTCTCATTATACTTTGTTCATTTTGGATTTGAGTTCGTAGCTGTTCGAATGTTTTCTCCGAAATTTCAATCCCCGGAACATTATTTTGGGTTTTGCCTTCTAGGTCTTCTGACTCGACTACTATAAGAGTAGCAACCAAACAGAGCAAACACAAAATAATGACAAATGACGACACTTGTGGTAGAACGCTTGTTGAAAGCACTGGACTGCTCGTTTTGAACATAATGACTGGAAACGACGCGACTTACCAGAAAAGGCCACAAACCTAGAAAAAGGACGCCACATACATTAGTTAACCCTCAGGGGGAAAGAGTTTGTGGGAACCCGTAGGGGGAAATGTGTGTATATAAACACGCACTTAAAAAATTCACAATAATTCGCAATAATTCAAAAAAACTGGTAAAGCTAAGTTGTAGAGCTTGTCAAACTACATCGATCTGACTATCCAGAAATTGATTTGGGCCCCCTAGAGAGCTGTTTAAAATCTCCAATTTACGCAAAAAAAAATACCGACAATGTAATTTTTTCGAAAAGTTGAGAGGCATCAGAAATACTCGTTTTGACATACGGGGCCTCCATATGCCTTAAATCGACGAAAAAACAAGTCGTGTGCATATATACAAACACTTCTTCCTGGGAGTTAATAGATGATCAAAACCAGAAACCAAATAGAAACGTCCGTAGTCTGAAACGGTCAAAAAATAACTCAAAAGACCGAACTCGAAATTGGTTAAAATACTAAAACGCCCATTAATTCGCATCTACGAAATTTATTAACCAGAATACAGTCCTTACTTCCATAACGGACGTTTTTGATTCTCGAAAATAACGTCCGTGTTGGGTTGAATCCAGTGTCCATTTTTCGACTGTTTTGTTAACTTTTTTTCACGAAAAGCGTCCATAATGGAAATATATGATTCATTTGTAAAAAAAAAAATGAAAATTTTTAAAAACCTTTCAATTCATAATGCTCGGCCAAATAATTCAAAAGTTTTTTTCTCTTCTGTGCCTTTCTGTATCAATTTTATTCTATTTTTTTTGCAACTAAGTAGCAAGAATTTTAACATGATGTTTTACATGGGAAATAATAATTGTGTGGCGATTCAAACCTGAAACACAAGCTTATAACCTGCAGGAACATAAAGAATGCAGCCTTAAATACAAAAGCGAAATTTCAAAATTATGAGAACTGCTTAGGTTAAAAAAAAAGAAAGGGACAGGTCAAATTTTCGAAAAAAAACTGTTTTAGCCATTGTACTCAGAATCAAAAAGTAGAATATTGGGACCAAAGTCAGTTTTGCGCCAAGTTCAACGGGTCACGTGATAGGATAAAGGCATGGATAAAGGCATGGTTTTTGGCCAAACGAAAAACACGATATCTAGGGGTTAAACAATTTTTTTCCACTTTTATCACGTGACCCGTTGAACTTGGCGCAAAACTGACCTTGGTCCCTATATTCTACTTTTTTATTCCGAGTACAATGGCCAAAACAGTTTTTTTTTCGAAAATTTGACTTGCCCATTTCTTATTTTTTTTTTCAACTTAGGACATAGATGAGTCACATTTTACACGTTATTCAATGATCTTTATTTAAGAGGATTTTTTGGATCATATTACTGGCTTATAAACTTTGATAACGGCCGAAGCATTCGTTTCCCAAATATATTGGTTTAATTCACTTCATTTTTTGATTAGTCAAAATGATTTTAACACGACCAGATGTCTCTATAGGTTAATTGTTGTCGACGTTGTTCCAGTAGTACCTTAAGGGCATGTGCTATTAATTATTTCTTACTGTATTTATTTGTGTTTTTCGGGGGAAAATTCAAAACAACGGTTAAACTAACAGATTAATGAAGATTTGACCATTTTCTTAAGAAGGTACAACGTTGAATTGGAATAAGGTAGAGTATAAATAACGTTTAAAATGGATAGCAATTTGGTATAACATTGGATAGGTATCAAACTTTGGTACCACTTCAACGTTATTCATTTTCGCAATTATTTTTCACGGGTTAACATCCGCTCTTCTTCTGATTTTCTCCAGAAGTGTAGACCAATTTGTTAACTATCCTCGGTCCCTTGCCATACTTTTGGTTGAAAAATGAGATCATACGGTGTGCCAATTGGCACAAAAATTAGTTGAAGTGTTTGTAGCACAATTTCGATACTATGAAAAATAAATGATTAGAAAAGATAAGGTATTTTTGGTTAAAAGTATAATTGGCATAAGCGAGAAAAATAATAACGTGGAAAATGCATCAAATAAAAATCCTATTTACCCGTTACCTTTTAAGGAGGGGTCCGTCGTGTTGTTTACAAAATTGACGTTTTGGAAAAACGTTTTTTAGCACGTTATATTGAAACGATTGAACTTTTTTCTGTCTGTGTCAATAAAAAACACGGCTTCCGGCATCTCATGGAAATATTTTTTCACAACATGACGGACCCCTCCTTAAGAAAGTAGCGTCGATTGAAGTATATATATATGTAGATATATAACAAATGATGTAACATAGCATACAAATATACTATTTTAATTGTTTCAAATTGTTTCCCGATCTGTATGTATTCCATTGTGGATATATATTTTAGGTCTTACGTAAGTAATTGCTCCGATTATTTAAAAAATGATTTACGAGAAGCTCATATTAAAACATATATTACATTGACTAGTTATTATAATACCGTGAATGTGATACATAGCCTATGTATTACAGCATAGGCTTCTTGTCAGTTCCGCTGATGAAGAAAGCAGCCATAAGTTACAGCATCATACCAGAAAACATGTGATATAGACCAGATAAATGTTATAAGACTATCTAAACCAACGACAATTCTAGCCTATCGTCCAGATTTAAAAACGCTGATTTAAAAAAAAATTTAGCGGAAATGCATATTTCTCCTTAAGTACGGCACTTAAGTACGGCACTTAACACGGAGGCCTATAACACAAAATATTTTAAAAGAAGGAAATTGCCTTACGGTGATTTGCATTTCGATGATTGGCCCAGCGCGCTCAAAAAAGACCAATGACAGGCCACATAGGCCTCAGACGCGCTGTCAAGTAACATTACCAAACAGTGATAACATTATTTATTTTTTTCGCGTTTGAAAATCACTGCGATAGATAAGGTAAGCCAACACGCCTTTCTGGTTTATGTAAACTGAAATAAGCCAACCGAACCCTTCACCGAGCTTATGTGAGGTAAGCTAAGCTAATCCAATACGTATTTTCGGCTCAGGTGACCTAAGCTAAGTTAACGGCACGTCAAGTAAGGGTAGGAACGTAAAGTAAGGGTTGAATTCAATCCGCGAAAAAATTTTCCGGTCAAGTGAGGGTACGCCAGCTAAAGGTAGGTTTTGTGGGCCTCGAAATCAAGTTTGATGTTCTATATGATTATTTGCCTAATAAAAAATTTTGATTTAAAATATATTTCTAAAAACAATTATATAATTAACGTGTCCGTCTTTTATCAACATGAACAAAACTGATATAAGTGACAACGTCTAAAAATTTCCATGCATGGCAAATGATTTGATAGGCTTCTTCCAGCTTTTCAGGTAATGCTACCGATTGAGTGTCAAGAAAATCGGCCGAGCGTTTCTAATAACCAGGTGCGCAGTTATCGGGCGGGTTTCGCGACAAAAAACCTTAATCGGGCGCCCGATAACTGCTCAGGGCGGAAGCGGAATAAGGTAAAAATACGCAAAAAGCCGCCCTAGAACAGCACGAGGGTGCCCGATAACAGCACGAGCGGGAAATTTGGTCATATATATCGAAAAATATGGAAAAAACGCCCGATAACAGCAAAGGGTACCCGAGAACAGCACAAACCCGCCCGATAACTGGACGCCCGATAACTGCGCACCCGGTGTATACTGTGTCGGCATATTTTGAGATGATATAAAGACCAATTTTCCCCTTTTTTCATTTTGAACTAGGGTACCCACCTAGAGTTGAAAGGTAGAAGTAGAATTGAACGTTCTAATTTGAAAATTCTAAATTGAACTAGAAGTGAAAATTTAGAACAAGAATTCAAAATTCTAAATTGAAAATTTCTAGAATTGAAAATGTATAATAGAAACTTTCTATTAGAAAGGGTCAGCCGATTATCATGAAACTCAACCGGTAGAGATGATTTATTGTGTTTTTCAAATGTGTGCATATATGCACGCACTTTCCTCCTACGGGTTACCATTTTTCTCCTTCCCCCGAGAGTTAACAAGGAAACTTTATAGACTATTGAGTAATTATTTGGAATGGTATATATTATACGTGAAATGATGTAAGTATTACCGAGCATGATTTAACATTTGATAAAGAGTATTATATATTGTCCTAGCCACTTAATTGATGTATGGATTAACTTAATAGCAGTGACAGAATCAAATTAAACTAAATTATATAAAATCTATATATAAATTTAAAGCATTGAAACGTAACAAAAAAGTATGGATAAATATACTCTACAATTATATCTATGCACCTAACTTTAACCCTTGACCGCGCAGTATAGACGTATTCGTCCACACGGCACCCTTTTTGTGAATATCTCGAGTTGGGCATTACACCCCCTCAATTTTTTTTTTGCCACTTCCGGTTGACTTCCGGTAATTNCCGACGGACAAGTTTGTTTTGCCAAAAAATGACGACTTCCGGTGTGAAATCATGTTTTTATACTTTGACCACGAAAAAAGCGCCGTCCAGTGGCGAAATTGGTCGACATATGTTTATAAGGTACATTCGCCAAACGGACCGATGCAAGCTCTAGAGGGGGGGTGCATTATATAAAATTCAGAACTTATTTAAACTCGATTTTTTCATTCTTTATTTATTGAAAAATAAATGACTAAAATATTTTCTTGAACTGAGTGTATTGGTTTGAAGCGCTGCAAAAAAAAAAACAATTTCCCGAGCGCAAGACATAAAATCGCGCGAAAATCATGAAAAAACGAGATTTTTGAGCTTCATTGTTCAAACAGTTTAAGATTTGTGTCAAACCAAGAAGTATTTGTCCAGTTTAGATTTGGCGAAAAAATCGATCAAAAGTTCTCAGCTGTAAACTCTAAATTGCTTTGAAAGAAAAAAACCTGAGCAAACACAAAACGTGGCCTATTTATTGTATTGAAACGTATCGTATTTTTCTTTAAGAAAAATTAAAACTAAATCAGGATTTGATCAATACATTTAGAATTCATTTAAAACACTAAAATCGAAAATTGGTTTACAAATTCATAAATCACAAGCCTTTTGGTGCGGTAGACCAAATCGCCTACACTGCGCGGTCCCTGAACAGTACCAAGTGCGCGGTCTAGGGTTAACCATGATATGTAAAGTTTACCTTTTGAATTACGTGGTATCGTGGGCTGTTACGGAATCCCTAGGGACCCTAGGCTAGGGTGGTAGGGGATCGCTTTGCAAAATTAAATCTAGGGCAAGCCGTTTTTCGGGCGGCTTCTAACCCTAATTTTAACGTAATTTAGGTTCCCCAAAAATTATGCTTTTGATACACAACTCATGTAACATTTTTTATGTGACAAACGTGGCTCGGCATAAGTCAGAAAATAAATCAGCTGGCCTGTTTCAGCGGCCAAGCTAAAAAAATATCATAAAAGTGAAGTGAAAATATTCAAAAATTTACAACTACAGTTCCGACCTTCGTGATGTGCATATTGCGTTTCCGAAAAATATGCACATCAGACAGTCGTGCACATCAAGAGAGTCGGTCATCATGGTAGGTTTTTTCTGTTTGTTAAAACGGTACATTTTGGGTCGAGGCAAACTTTACGAATCTGTTTTTTTTTTGATAATTTAAAATTAGTTAGTCTTGGCAGCTTCGTGAAATTTTGCTGAAAAGTGCAGATCAGCACAGCACATAAACGGTGCACATCAAGGAGGTCGGGACTTTAATACAATATTAGGACTTTTAGGGAAATTTTTGATAAAGTTTTTGATAAAAAAATTGATAAACTGTAAAATTGATAAAGTCGATGGTCTCAACTAGTAAATTACTAGTAAATTACTTGATTAGCAAAAAACTGACAAAATTCGTAATCATAGTTTGTTTATTAAGTTGAACTTTTATGACAAAGTAATAAAGTGTGAAAAATTAAGTGGTGTGCATTCACTTAGTATAATAAATTATTTTTTTCGCTTTTAACCCTCGCAGACTTTAAAAAGATCGAAAAAAAAAGAAATAAGAAGTGAAAAACAACTTCAGCTTCAAAAGCGTATAAACTTCATGCGTGACAAAGGTAGAGTTTATTTTGCGCGTTACGCTAAATGGTGAATCACAAAAAAAGTAACAGGAGTCTTTCGACGTTGTCGAGTTAAGGCGAATGAATGAATAAAAATTGAACAGTTTTTTTTTTCGAATTTTTTTGTCCCGCTCCAAAAAATATGGATCCTTTCTCCTACGACAATAAATTGAAAAAAATAAAATTAAAATTTCGTAAAAATTGATAGTGACAGTCAGAGAGGTAAATATCAAATCATCGTTTTTATGTAATATGGCCCTTACTCTCATAATTACCGTTTTCATTAGGGTAAGCCTTATTTTGTGAAATTTCTTATTGTGCTAGGTTTAGATTAAAGGCGGTTAACCGCGGTTGCATTTTTTAAACAGGTATATTGCATCATAAAACTTGCATGAATTCAAATAAAACTGTTCCAATAGATTTTGAATTTTCTAGATATATTAAGTCAAACAAATTTCTTGGGAAATGTTTCTTACTTTACCTTGTAATTTATCTAAAATGTCCGTAACGAGAGTAAAGACTTTATTAGTTTTTAGTAAGATTAAATCGCGTTACGAAGCACATTTAAAAATTATTAAAACTTTATCAGCTCCATATTTTATTTTTTGACATATTTTTTTAACAAACTTCGAGATTGACATTCCCATTATCGAGAAAACTTTTTTTGTAAACAAGCTGGTAATGTTAGTCAATAACGTTTAAACGTAATCACAGTCCCTACCACAAAATCGTTACGAAATGACGTGATTGTACAAAATTGTTACGAAATGACGCAATGACTCAAAATCGTTACGTTTTTTTTTTGAGCCACAAATCGTTACGATTTTGAGGTAGGGACTGTATACTTTTATGGCTAATTTTGCGAAATAATACGATTTTTTGTCTTCAAAAATCACCTTCTGCTGTCAATTTTATAATTCAAATTGTACTATTGTTGAAAAAAAGTCTTCGCACCAAAAGCCTTCAAGTAGGAAATTCATAATTTAACTCCTAAAAAACAAGTTCTATATTCGGTACAATGTTTACTTTATCGTGCGTCTGTTTATTTTCAAAAGGCACTGTAGACGCTAAATATGCCCACTGCGTCTCATGCAACACTAAAATTGTATAAAAAAGTAAAAAAGTAATATGTGAAGGTTATTAGATACAGGATTTTTTTTTGTCTTTGCATTCAGCTAACCCGAAACACTTTTTTTAATAACAAAATTTACAGGTTGATGTGCAACACAAGTTTTGATATCATAGCAACGCACCTTTTTTTTCAAAATCACTTTTTTCCAGCTGATTTATTGGCCATTTTCGTCCAGCCCGGCCTGAATTGGTGTAAAGCTGAACACGCTGAACAACCTATTATATGAAGAAAGGGAGTCTAGTCGAACTTTTATCACACCTTATTAGAACATGACAGGTCAGAATGATAACGTAACATGTTAACTTAACGGGGTAGGTAAACAAAAGTTAGACCATTCTCTATATTCCATTCATATATAAAACGTTATTCAACTTCAATTCTACTCCGATTCAGGCGGTGCCAACCATCAAATGGTAATCAGGGTTGGAAATGCGGATATTTGTCCGACTGCTCGAAAACGAAACTGATCAAAACGATATGACCGGCATAAAGCGGACAGTTTGACAAGAGAAAAATGTGCTCCAAGAGAACATCACAAAATCGAATGTGAATAAAGTAGATTTTGTTCAAAAAAAAATCGAAATTTTCAGCAGTTTGATAATAGAAAACAATGCACAAAACTGCAAAAACCTTTAAATCATTGACGCTATAGTCCCGCTTAATGAGACTGCTTTATCATTGAAATGAATTATGGCTGGTTTTTTTCCATCTCGGCTGGCCAACGAAAATCGTTGTAGGTTTTTTTTCATATAAAAAATATGTATACTTTAATGTCGAACAAAAGCAACTGAAAAAGTTTGTCCGATTTCGAACCCTGACATCGAAATCATAAAACGGTTTTTTTTTTATTTACCGTTTGTTTTTATTTATCACGCACATCTTTTTTTGTGTTTTGCTGTGTTGCTACTTCGTTTTAAGGCATTGAGATAAGTTGTGATTGACAATTCACATAAAGGGGAAAGAGAAAGGAAAAGAGCTTTTTGTTTCGTTTTAAATAATATATCTGAAAAAGATACTCAGTAGTGTGGTTTTGACGACTTAAAAGACTGTTTTTTTTGATGTGGTTCGAGCAGGTCAACACCGCAGCCCTGTTTTCGCCCTAGTCGTTAGTGCCGTCCTCGGCGGACTCTGCCTGGTCAATGAAATTTAAATATTGAATCTCCGACACTACGTGGTTTGACGATTGGTTCACTTTGCACACCTCCTCTGTAGATGTTTTATTTCTGAATAAAAAAGAATCAAAAATTTTTACCCGATTACCGGCGCAGGGCGTAGGTGGAATGTCTGGAATTTTTTTATTGAAAATTTTAACCCGATAACGGCACGAGCGGGGATGTTCTAGAACGTCTGATAAGAGTATGTCTGTATTTCACATTTTTACACTCCTACTTGAATTTTTGTCTTTTCGAAAATTGGCCCTTGGCTTATTTAAAAAATTATTTGTACAATAAGAATTAAACTAAAAAGTTGAACGATTGAATTAAAAAATAAACTATAATATACCAATAACGTCACAAGTTAAAGCAGGCGTGTACACCACCTGTCTACGGAAGTTAACAAAACGATGGGGAAAAAAGGGTAATTTCCATGAATTTTGTTAACTTCCGTCATTTTGTTAACTTTAGGGGCGTTAACTTCCTAAGACAGGCGGTGTTTATAAAAAAAATTGGTCATTATTTTGTAAAAACTTGACTTCAAAATTTTCTGAAAAATAGGGAAAAGATCCAGACGTTTACAAATTAAAAGATTTAAAAATAAAATACCGAAAAAAGATTTCACTTATTTTAAGGACGAATTTGTTGACCCGATAACGGCGCAGTGCGTAGGTGAGGTGGCTGGAAAATTTTGAGTCGAAATTTTGGCCCGATACCGGGTTTTGACCCGATAAAGGGTGACCCGATAATGGCGCAGGTGGTGTATTATACGAAAAAAATGCACATTCTTTCAGCTTTTTCTACAAAAATGTTAATTAAATTACCGTTTGTACGGAGGTGGTTCAGGTAAACTGTAAAATACGTTGTTTTCTTGAGTCGGAGAATTATTATTATTTGTGGCATTTTCAGTTTCGACCATATGGTTCTCAAGTTTTTTACTCTCATCGGGATCATCAATAATAACGGTACCTGGAACGTCCCTAAAAATTCAATCATTTTTCTCTGTTTTTGAATGACCATCAAATGGGAGCAAAAATAAAAGAAAAACGAAAAAAATCCGAGTTTTTTTTTGTCTTAAATTTAAATTCTCCCAAATAAACTGCTAACAATTAAACGTACAAAGGTCGGTCGTCGGTGTAGTTTGCCGGTGAAAAGACCGGTGGCGGCGTCTCTTTCTTCTTCTCAGATCGATTGCTATTTGCCGAACCCTTTCGATCTTTTTCATTTATTTTTTCACTAAATTACATAATTACGTCACGCCTTAACTTTGACAATCATTTTTTAACCCCCAAACACGACTCCCGGCCCATGTTAACAACACTATTCGTGGTTTCTTTAGCTTCATCAAATGAAGTAACACTAAAAACCAACATAGAATAATCGATTATAAAGTCGGGCAGCAAAAGAAAATACATTTTTATTACCGTTATCAAGAGTGTAATTGGTCATAGAGTGAACTCAGGAAAACCCCAAAATAGGTTATTTTCAATTAATAGCTTGGCCTGTTAACCGTTTGTGATCTTGGGTTTTTTTGTGGTCAAATCGACCAAAAAGTGTCCAGGGCTGGTCGGGGAGTTTGCAAGAGTATGTTCCTTCGATTCAGGACCATGGGTGCTTTCATTTCCGCACGTGAAAAACTCGAATATCGCTATCTAGAAAATGTGGCGGAAATTCATGTAAAACGTTGAGTAGAATAAGATAAAATATAAATACTGCCCTTATGTAACCTTCCATGAGAAGTAGTAAGCGTTTTACCTAAGTGTGCCCTCAATCTTTTTGTGTGATTTAACTGAACCAGGCGTTTTTGATCCGTCCATCCGGGAGGGCGTATTTTGAGCGCTGCCTGTATTGTACGGTGCAAATATGCTATGTTCCTCTTTAGCCCTCTCAAGCGCTTCTTTTCGCTTCAAATTCTTCTCTAATTGCTTTTGCTGTTTGTAGAAATCACTTTTTTCGGTTTCATGCAAGACT
>SCLG01000052.1:365592-378015 GCA_004367875.1 Oikopleura albicans
AGTTACGTAGGTAGGTGGTGTAGGTTAACTGCGCATTTTCCTAGACGTGCGGTTTCATATACGTTCTTTAGCAAATGCCCTGGCCAAAAATTAACTTTTTGACAACGAATGGCAATTTAATTTTACACAAAAAAAATTATCTATGGCTCAAACGCTACCATTTGAGTCAAAAAAATTACGCGAAAGCCTGCGAAAATGGGGATTTATGGGCCTTTGTAATTGGATATTTTGTCGTAAACGGCATTCTCATTGGCTGATCATGATTTCAGGGCACTTGCTAACGTTCTTTCCACGGCGTCTGTGGGTTAATATTAGAGAAGAATGCAACTTTTCGCTAACTTGTGAATGGCACACTAATAAGTCTATTTTATTTTTGTCAGGTTAATGTCTAGAGTTTTTTTTCTGCTTTGCATTCCATTCTTCATTAAAATGCAAGAAAAGTTACAATCTGTAAAACACAAAAATCGAAATCGATTTTGCTCTTTTTTTTTTGAGATATGTTCGCACGCCCGTAAGCGCGGTAAACATGGATTAGGACACGATACATTTGTTTTTGGGCACAACGGCCTTTTTAGCATAATTTATGTGAAAACGTTACGTTTTTGACAAAATCAAAATGCGTATTGCATCTGTGGAAATAATGAAGCCCATCATAGAATAAACAATAAAACCAAAAAACAATTTAGTTCTGCGTACCGGACGCAAATACACCGTCACTGGGCACCTACGGAATTAGGATAATGTGTTTTCTGGCGAAGCAATAATCCGACGACAGTTTATATAATTCCNAAAAAAAACAAACATATGACAGAACAATCTTATTTGTATACAGTTCTAGCAATAAAATCCGTTATCTTGGGTTTGCCTTATAAGGGTCGGTTTTTCAAAACACGAAAACTACCTCTATTTGACGACCCCCCTTTTCCATTTTACCGTTAAACTCAAATTAGTAAAATGACAATGGTCATTTTTTTTGAAAAATGGTCACTTTTTAGTAAAATGATAAATTACCATTATGGTCTAATTTTATATAACGATTAAAAATGGCCACTTTTCAGTACATGACAAAGGTCTAATTTTCTATAATGATTAAAAATTTGCGTACTTACCTTTTCAATAATGTTTTTCCAAATAGGTTTTCAGTTGTTACAACACAGTCAAAGCGTTGATCATTCGGAACTTCATTATCAAAACTCTCACTCTGTTGAATTTTGCCCATATGGCTATTTGTCATATTTTCTCTGATTTTCTCCCTTTTTTTTCTCAAATCATAATTTCGGTCGATTTTCCATTCATCTCTACATTTATCTAGGGTATTTGTTTTTTTACGCTTTGAAAACAGAACCAGAAAATATCTACAGTGTGACTTTCTTCAAAATCAAACGTTTTTGACCTATATAGCCTCAATCGTCGTGTTAACAATGGCCGCAGTTGAAGCGTTGTCATACGGTAATTTTCAAATTTGGCAAAAAAATTTAAAATTGTTTTATTTTATAATGCAATCACAATGAACAACAACAGAAAAACGGCGCAAAAAAGGAAAAAAAATCTTCACTGTGAAAAAAAAAAGATATAAAATAAAGCATATTTTCTCGATCTACTTGTTCGTATTAAAAAAGAAAGGGAAAAGAAATATCGACAGCATATTGCCAATACGAACTTATTTAATAACATACAACAGGCGTATGCTATTTATGGACAGCAGCGAGAGCTGAACAAAAAAAAAATAAAAAAACCCATAGCCCGAGGGCGATTGCTTCAAATTTCTATTTCTTCTCTATTTTTTTCTGGTCTCCAGTAAATGGATAGAATGCGGCAAAAAGAGCAAACGCTCGACAAAAAATATTTTTATTTTATTTTGTACTTTTATGCATTTTTTTATGTATTCTGCTCTTGTCTCTCTCGGCAACAAGTTGATCGATAATCGTCATTTCATCTTATTTAATTTATATATGCCTGAAATACTGTTCAACCTCACTAGCAGGCGTCAGTAATAAATAGTTCAACTTTTTTTTCTCTTACTTTATCTCTGTCTGCACCCAAATTTGACAAATTTTAATCTAATGTCCGGGAGTTAAAAAAATGACTTTTATTTATTCTTTGGCGAGCCCAGAATGAGTTTTTTTTGCGTGTTCTATTACGTAATTCTCCTTTCATTACGTAATTATGTTTTTCACGTTAGTTCTCTGATAATATTAATTTAAAGACTAAACGTGAGTCCTTTATTTGGAGCAGTGATATTTTTCCCGATAAAAAACGACCCTTATTTGGCGAAGACGACGGTGACTTGAAGGGCCCTTATTTATCAACTACGAAATACTGTCTACCGACGTAGACTACCGTGTGTGTGCGCTTCAACTGTTGCCACGGTGTCGAAGTTAAGTTGAGCATTAGAGTAAAAACAAATGAAGGCCACGGAATCAGAGTAAACGTGGTATCATATAAAATAAGTGTGAAATGTCTAAAAGCTAACATTTGGGAGCAACAAATTTTCGATCGATTTGAGTTATTAAAAGTAAGTTTAATGCAAAATTCGATTGGTGCCAATCATATGAATGGAAAGTCGTAAAATAACACTAAATTAAAATTATGCTTTTCTTTCAATTTCTCAAAAGCTTCTTCGAAATCCGCCCATAAAACAGAGATTTGTTTTTCTTCCCATGGGTGAAGTTATGTAAAGTGTGTATTAAATGAATTATAATCACTTTGTACAGAAAAATGCGCAAATTATATGGACGAAAATATACCCAATGTGATATAGGCCATATCTTCAAAAAAGCAACAACGCTTAAAAACACCTATCACTTTAACCCCCAAACACGACCCCCGGACGTTTGTCCGGCCACATGTAAACAACACTGTTTCTGGATTGTTTTCGGGGTCTTTTTTTTGGAAATAAGGTGACCTCCTTAACTCTACTAAGCCGACGCTGCGGCATAACCCCCCTCTTAGCCGAACTGACTATAAATAGGCCGTTCAAGGAAATAATTTTTACGCAAAAACTTATTTAACAATCGACAAATTTCATTCGTTAGTTAACATGTCTGATTCCTTATTTACATTATGGAAAAACAATTAATACATAAATATTTTTTTTATTAACCGCTAGGACGACCGATGGGCCAACGAGTCTAAAATGCCCAGCAATTTTCAAGTTTCTCTATTGAATAAAAATTTAGATAAACAATTGCTAAAATTTCTATGTGATACTCAGCGACAGATTTTCACTTAGTCTTCTTAAGTTTTTTTTTTCGGGAAAAATTTGTTTGGTATTTTTGGTAGGCAAAAGAAGTCAATTTTCACCAAAAAAAACATTTTTGTTTAATTTGGACTTCTCTTGTTAACGAATTTTCCCAATTTTGTAAATTTATAAATTAATTTCACATATCTAAAAGACGTAAGTCGAATGTTCGTTTATTTTTTATTTTTTTTCCTCTGCTTTCTTAACCCACTGTGGTTTAATTCCAGCCTAAAAAGGCAACTGACTATTTATAGTCAGTTCGGCTAAGCTCCTTAGCTAAGGAGAGTTAAGTACATCAAATAAAATTGAAGCTACATACCGTATGTAACATACGTCCACAACTAGACTATAACATGTATGCTATCTTGAATATTAGCCAGGCGGTGGCAGTATCACGCACATGAAATTTCGTCTTATCTTATATTACGAAGTGCATCAAGGACAACGTTGTCCGTCAAGTTCACAGAAAAAATAAAAGAAGAGGTGTATTGAAGAACAAATCAAAGATGGACGTCAAAAATAGCTGCGTCTGCCTAATGACCACCAAGTGAACAACAAAATACTGTATGAAATTAAGACCTAAATATGTTTGGTCTCTAATTCACATGGGACTGATCAACTTCACTTTTCTCGCCTCATTTTTTTTTCTACCTTGTCTCTATTGTGTTACTTTGTTCTTTTTTTTTTGAAGCCCGCTCATGTCTGATTCATCCCAATGGGAAAATAAATTTACACTTTTAATTTTTTTGTTTTTGATAAAGTAATAAGCGTCGTATATTTGCAGAATATTTAACCTTTGAACACATAAGGCGCGTCTAAGGTTAAAGCGAACCTAAGCTACGTAAATAAAAAAAATGAATGACTGGAGGCAATCGCATTTTTTTTAATTACGTATGTTCGGTTCGCTTTGACCTTACACGCGCCTTATGTAAAGGTTGTTCGCGATATAAATGTCGCAGATTCCTATTCTAGAAAACTTTAAAAAATGAGTCCGTTTTTGCGAAAACTGACGACTTCGATTTACGAAAAAGCGAACTTAAAAATTTTTCAGAATAAACTACTTTTTTTAAGTGCAAATTGGTTATTCTATGTTGATTTTAACTGTCGTAACATTTATTTAAATGACGCACCATAAAAAAACTCATTTTATAGTCTATAAACTTTACTATGTACTTGACGAACGTTCGGCGTTTTACCTTTTCGCCAAAAAACACATTATCCGGATTCCGACGGTGCCACTAACAAGTGTTAATATGAACAAACGAAAGACGGTTTCTGAGCGAATGTATAATTTTTGATGAATGACATAGGGCTCCGTCAGGTAAAATACCGTGATATACCGTACGTATGTGCTAAAATCGATTCACGAAACTTTAATTCACAAACAACACAACCTGCGCCGTTACCATCCGTTATGTTACCGCTTTTTTTGGATTTGATCAACTTCGAATGGCAATTATTAACCAAGCGCCCTACCCTATTATGGCATAGCAGCAATAGAATCAACGTTGTTTGAAAATGACATAATTAGTTTATTGCAGTTCGCGTTGATTGCAAGGAAATTGCTACCATGCGATAATCAACTTACCGTTAGGTTACCAAAATTCTGTAATGTTACCAGTTTTTGCGATTAAATGGTGGTAACATAATAGGCGCAGGTAGTGTATGTGTTGAGAAAAATTGTTTAGTCAAGAAAAAATTGAATTATATGGGCCTAGTTTTAAGCTCAATTTCGGGACAGAGGAGGCACAATATGGGTCCAAATGTTAGATAAGGGTCTTTTTCTCCCGAAAAAAATTGGCATCGAGGGTTTCCGGAGAGGCCCCTCATGAGGGGCCAGGGTTGCAAAAATCAACAATCGTCGTGTGTCCATAAAGGACAAAATAATGAAAAGATTTTTGAAACCCTGGCCCCTCCTTAGGGACCTCCAGTGTTCTTTCTCTGAAAAACGTTTTCTTCGAAAACACGCGATGCCAAAATATTATCATTCTAAATAAGGGTCGTATGCGGTGGCACGGAACCTTTCTAGTAATGCGCTCGCTTTCTCGTTTTTTCGTTTTTTTTCAGAAAAGAAAAAATGACAGTTAGGGCGCCCCTGAGACAACTGAGATGGCAGCGGTGAGACTAAGACCATCGGAAAAATTATCTTCGTAAATACGCGGAATTACAAAATACTTATAATATTAATTCGANGCAGTTTTTTTTTCTGATTCGAACCATGTTATTTTTAAAAATTTTGAACAATGTTTGAAAAAAATCCTTTGTTAAATAATTGTTTTCTTTTATGCTCTGTAACAATAATAACGAGGAATTATGAATCCAAAATACGTACACCGCACTTATTTTTTATTACTTTAGACCAAGGACTGAAAATCTCAAAAAAAATTTTTTTTTCTCAAAATGACTGATAATTGATTTTATTTGAAATACCGCGTAATCTGTTTAACAGATGATTAACTACCTCAAATAGGTAACACCCAAATAGATAACAAATGACGTAATTACCCAAATAGCCTATTTGAAATAGGTAGCAACTTTTTTTCAAACTTCAAAGGAATCCCTAGTTAACCCTGTTTCCTTCTGTAAAACATGCTATAATCATTACTGTGCTGCCCTCTAGTTGAGACAATAAATTTTTAACAAAAAAAAAAGATCGACGGTCTTGGCAAAATGAACACTTTTTCAGTTTTTCTATTTCATTTTAAAGCCCTTCGATATATTCCGTATCGGTCTTTTTACTTTTCAACTCCTCGTTTCGTGTTTTGAAAAACCGACCTTTATACGGCGACCCGGCTCTGATAAGGCATACCCAGGATTATGCTATTTTACCCCCATGCGCGGCGGCTTCACATTATTTTTTGTTGTAAATCTAACTAAAACAACATTTCAAATGTACTCTATCGGTAGAAAAAAATTTTTTTTTTCCAACACAACATTTTGAAAAATTGTAGCCAAATCTTATCCGGTCGGTCTCTCTATGAACTTACTGAATTGCGCAATTAAAAAAAATCTTCTGTAAAATAAAAGAGTACAATTTTCGTAAAAAAATTCCCTCCTCGTTCTCTTATCAGGCCACCATTTTTCAATTTTATCGGGTTAACCCTCAGAAGGTGTATAAGTAATTATGTTTTTCGCGTCATTTTGTTGATTTATACATCTTACAATTGAATGTCTATTTGATGAAATTTCAATTAAAGTCCTCTCTTCTTTAAGTTCCGCCCATCCCTTAATTGCCGTTGTTTTTTGTTCGAATAACAATCCCCTAAGAGCGGCGTTTTTACATTTGAAAAAACCGTCATTCGGCCTTTTTAACTATTAAAACTTCATTTTGTCATTTTTGTCGACTTCTTCCTTTGGAGGCAAACCCTTCCTTCACCTATCCCTTAAGTGCCGTGTTTTTGGCGGCTAAAGTGCGGTTTTAAGGGAGGGAGAACTATAAAAATATCCAAAAGGTTATCAAAAACTTATTTAGAGTCATAATATTTTTGTCGAAAAAACCTACCCTTATTTAGCGAAGGCGACCCTTACTTGACGGTCCTTTATTTGGTGACACGCCGTATGTATTTATAGACTTGTTCGAAGTATGAAACTGTTCGGTCTGAACTTTTAGTTTCATTCATAAATGCCGCATGGCGTGCATCTTCGGCTAGTACCAACTGGCGCGTGAAAGTTTAGTGTTAACTTATTTTTGAGGGTTAACTCTCAGGGCTCATTCAATCCAAATTTGGACTAGACGCCTTAAGGACCGGTCACAGGAGTAGTTTACTAAAATTATAGCAAATTTCAAAATCAATATAACAAATATGTTTAGGTATTTTTCAGGTTGATTTTTATACCTCGTTATTTTTGTAAACAATGCCTGTGACCGGTCCTCAAATGGACTAAAAATGATAGTAAACCGGGCTTAATCGAAAATCGCTGAAACCCGGGTCTAGTTGAATTGTATGCGAAAAAATATAAAATATAAAACGGAACTGATATTTTTTGGTCTCAACATGAGGTCCAAATTTGTACTAAGTGACCCTTGGGAGTTAACAATGAGTTTGTTGACTGTTTACCTCAGTCTGATTTCCAATGTCCCGTTTTGGAAGATGAATCTATTGTGACTATGGCAATTGACCGTACCTATTTAAAGTGTCATCTACGCGGAACACGGCTATATTTAGCCAGATTTATAAAAAAAAGGCAAATTAAAATTTATAAGATAAACCTAGGGTGCCCGCGTTTTCAGCTAAAATCAGTACCCGGAAAACCACAGATAATAAATTTCAATTCGATGGGATTATAAATTGTTTATTTTGCTGAAAGTTCAACAAAACGGATTTTTCTATTAATTTTTCTGGAACAATAATTCCATGCCGTTCATTCAGCATCAGAATGACTCGAAAACAAGATAGATTCTTATCGTGCAACATTTATTATGCCGGATTTATATATTTGTGAGGCATTCTTAATAAACTTCATCAACCGATATTTAACGGTCAAAAATTGGTCGAATCAAAAAATTGTTTTTAAATTCGTGTTTTTCGTCTAAAAATACGTCTGTAACCTTTGGAAACCAATAATTATGACGCGTAGTGTTCTGAAAACCGGTAATTATCGGTCAAAAATTGGTTAAACACAAAAATGGACATCATTTTCATGTTTTTCAGCACAAAATACACCTACAACATTTTAAAACCGGTATTTTCCATTACTAGATTGCCTATTACCGATACATACCGGTAAAACCGGCCTGTTCGTTATAACGACAATTTTGATAATCGACAATTAGTGCAATCATCCTCACCCCGGTAAGATTCTTACATTTATTATGTTTAGCCGGATTTATATATTTGTGGGGCATTTTGTCTTAATAAACTTCATCAACCGATATTTATTGGTCAAAAATCAGTCGAATCCAAAAATTGTTTCTAAATTTGTGTTTTTCGTCTAAAAATACGCCTATTAGTTATAGACTATAATCTTTGGAAACCGATAATTATGACGCTTATTTTTCTCAAAACCGATAATTATCGGCCAAAAATCGGTCAAACACAAAAATGGACATCATTTCATGTTTTTTTTTCGCGCAAAATACCCCTACAACATTTTTATACCGGTCTTTTCCATTACTAGATTGCCTATTACTCATAAATACCGGTAAAATCGGCCTGTTCGTTATAACGACAATTTTGATAATCGACAATTAGTGCAATCATCTTCACCCCGGTAAGATTCCTACATTTATTATGTTTAGCCGGATTTATACATTTGTGGGGCATTTTGTCTTAATAAACTTCATCATTGGGTATATTCAATTATGGAAATGTCAGAGTGAGAAAGGCAACGAGCGTGTAATCGAATTACCGATTGGCATGGCCCTTCCAATTATAAAATGACAGTAAAATTACTCTCTCTAGCCTCTTTTGCAACATCCAATTCAAATTTATAGCCTGAATAATCGTCAACCCTACAACGCGTCCATTGTGCCCAACACTCAATTAATTTTAATTTACCATATTCGCTCTTATCTTTCGACATTATAATTTTTTTGCCATAAAACCGGGAGCTTTTTTGACCTGTGTGGCCCTATGGAAATAAATATCATAATGAAAGTCAGTTTTAGCGAAAAAAAAAGCGTCTCCAATGAGCCAAACGGGCAAAATGAGTGCGTGTGCATCACTTGGACAGATTGCCCACTTGGACAATAGCTGACTAGGGCTTTTGTCCAAGTGGGAAAACTTTTGTCCAAGTGGGAAAACTTTTGTCCAAGTGGGAAAACTTTTGTCCAAGTGGGAAAATGTTTGTCCAAGTGGAAAATCGTTTGTCCCAGTGGGAAAATGCGCGAACACCCTAGACAGCTATTGTCCAAGTGGGAAATCTGTCCAAGTGATTCACACCCAAAATGAGTTCAAAGGCTGAAAAACACCATTCTATCACCTGCCTGATAATATCGATGGCTTTACGATTTCCCGATTACGTATGTATGCTTAACGGTTAACTCTTGGCGGCCAACTGTTTTGTTAATAACAAATTTTTTTATTCATCCAAAACGCTCCATATTCATAAAACTATTTCCTTTCGTTATACAGAAGACGCGCCGGTAACCGGCCAAACAATTTGTTCTAAAGTGGCAGGTTAACTCTCAGCGGGAAGGAGTTTTTGAGAACCCGTAGGGGGAAAATGTGTGTATATAAACAAGCACTTTAAAAATTCACAATAATACGCAATAATTCAAAAATTGCGAGCTATATAGAGCTCATCAAACTACGTCGATCTGACTAACCGTCAATGTAATTTTATCGAAAAGTTGAGGGGGTCAGCAATACTCGTTTTGACCTACGGGGCCTCTATATGCCTTAAATCGACCAAAACTCAATCCCTGTGTTTACATACACGCCCTTACCCCTGGGAGTTAAGGGAGCATTGCGTGTTTTTTTTTATTGTGAAGTTTTTCGATTAACAGAAAATATCTGACAAGCAGGATTTTTGTTGGACTGTTGGAAAAGGAGTCGGAAAATTTTTAAAACCGTACCCGCAAAACCTATACTTGGCAAAATTCAAAACCTATACTTGGCAAAAATAAATTTTAGAGAAACATAAAAGTGAATATTGAAAACGATTTACCTTTAAACGGTCTGTTAATAGCAACTGGCCGGTTAACGGCGCAGCGTGTCGGCGTTAAGTCTGAAAAAAAAAATTGTCCAAAAGTGGCCGGTTAAAGGCCAATCTTGTGTAATTGGTTTGAACTTATATCGGGAGAAAAATCTCATAAACATGTATGGGCAGATTTTTCCGGACATCTCTGCATAACGCGTGCTAGTGGCACTACCGAAAAACGGAGAAACAGGAAAACGGAGAAAATTTCCCACAAATGGCCTCTAAATTGCTCTCTAGCGCCAAAACGTGTCGCATAATTCGGACGGGCTAGCGTGGGCCGTCGACGGGTCGCTTACCTAGCTTGACCCCGCAGTCCCAGTCTACGTCATAAATCGCTTGGAAAAATTTTCTTTTAATATAATTAGACATATGTCGAAGGAATTTGACTTGAAAAGCGATTTATTTATTAAAAAAGGCAAAATGAGAATTGAATTAGTCCGTCATATTACAACATCCAATTCAAATTTATAGCCCTAAATAATCGCCAGCCCCCTTTTGTCGTCTGTCCAACATTGAATTAATTTTAATTTAGAATTTCTGTCGTCTTTTCCTGTCAATCTTTTAGGTATTATTATTATTATTTTCCTTCTTTTTCTGTGTTTTAGTTTTTTTTTTGTTATGCGTTTTTTTTTATTTGGTTTTATAAACCGCCAATATAAGACCCGGGCCAATATTTAAACTTGGCGAGGTGTCTGTCATGTTGTCATGATGATCGTGGCCAGATGGCCCTGAGATTATGACCTTTTTCGCCGCACAGGGCCCGTGGGGAGTTGTACCCTGAAATCAACTAATGCGCAAGATGCGCCCAATTACTTAATTAAGCCTAAATTAATAGAGCTCACATCATTCAAACTTGGCAAATTTCATACTTGAGAGTGTCCAAAAACACGCAAAATTTAAGTACAACAACTAAATAAGTTAACAATCTTCAATTAAGTTAACAATATTCAAGTAAGGTAACCCCTTTTTTACTTTGGTTTCGTTAACTTACAATTTAAGTACATCAACTCAGTAAGTTAACAATTTTCAATTAAGTTAACAATGTTCAAGTAAGTTAACAATATTCAGGTAAATTAACAATTTTCAACAAGGTAACGCCTTTTTTTATTTTTGTTATGTTAACTTCCAATTTAAGAAGACCAACTCAGTAAGTTAAAAATCTTCCATAAACTAAACAATATTCAAGTAAGTTAACAATATTCAGTAAAGTAACGCCTTTTTTACTTTGGTTATGTTAACTTACAATTTAAGTACACCAACTAAGTAAGTTAACAATATTCAAGTAAGTTAACATTACAAGCTGCGCGGGGAGTTGTTTGCGTGGCTAAAGGACGCTAGCCAATAGGAGGCGCCTCTAAAAAAGCATGAGCCAATAGGCGCGCTTGTCAATTCAGCTGGCGTCTGTAACTGCATAATATTCAAGTAAGTTAACAATATTCAAGTAAGTTAACAATAATCAAGTAAGTTAACCATATTCAAGTAAGTTACCAATAATCAAGTAAGTTAACAATATTCACGTAAGATAACGCCTTTTCACTTATCAATCATGGATTCAAATTTACCAAAATTAACTCCCACGAGCCTCATAATTCGTTTTGTCTTAACAATTTTCTCATATTGATTTAAGTCACAAAATTCATTAGGTGATCTTGTTGCAACTAATTGAACTCCAAAAAGGATATCAGCTAATGCCTTTGATTTGGAATTACTTAATTAAGGCTAACTTAATAGCCCTCACCCCACATAAGTCTAGGTGGTTAAAAATAGTTCGTATTCGAGAAATTAGCTAGTTTTTTATAATTAAGTCCGAGATTGTTTGATGTGCAATAAACGGTTACCATAGTTTGAGTTTTCATTATACATTACAATCTACGATTTTATATGTTTGACCAATATGATGAGACTTAAGTACCGTGTGTCGATGATCAAACTGTCGCAATCATGGCAAAATACTCCGACACACTGTATTTTTGATTTGACACCACAATCGGACATAATTGTCCTGGACTCCGAATTCTGTAAAAATCATCACACCTGAGGTTGGTTATGTCACAAAACCAAATCAAAAAAAGTTTACATAACGGAAAATNGATTACGTAACTCGTAAATATTGCGCAATACGAGTTTTTTTTTGTAAAACTTGTAACATAACGGAACATTGTAATATAACGGCGTAGTGTGTGGGCAATAATCCTGACACATATTTTGCAAAAAAATTGTTGCATAACGGGACGAGCGCGAAAAAATTGTAACATAACGGCGCACCTGGTGTATATGAGTACCATTACGAGTGAGTGTACGTTGGCGTGTTAACTAGGCTTCCAGATTTTGGACAAATCATATATGGACAAAAATTCGTGACCCAATGGTGTGGTCACGAGGGTACTCATAAATGGGTTTTTGCGACCAAAAATAGTCGCGAAAGTACCCTTCACCTATTCTACGGCATTCAATATCATGCAAAATAATTAACTCTCGAACGCCTTAGCAACAAAAATAAGGATAGAATTGAACTACTTTCCCGACCTTCTTCATGTGCA
>SCLG01000052.1:380080-392901 GCA_004367875.1 Oikopleura albicans
GGAGAAAAACTGTCGTGTTAAAGTTTAGCTGCAAGTCGACTTTTCCCAAAAAGTGTTACGTTCTCGCAATTTTCTTACGTGCTCGCGTGTTACGTTCTCGTATCCACGACTGTACTAGGCTGTTTTTAGAATTGGCCTTTCTGTGGTTGTCTGTCCAAATCAGTGGCTTGTACGTATCGAGAGCGAAACACCTTACTTATTGTATTTTTGGATATACAGTCCTCAGTCACTGAAGTGCCGCTCCCTTAAGTGTCGTTCCCTTAAGTGTCGCTCCATTAAGTGTCGCCATTCCATTAAGTGCCGCGTTTTTTCAATTTGAATAACCATCCGTGAAGTGCAGCGTTTTTTCATTTAAAACTATCCCTTAAGTGCCGCCCATTCCTTAAATGTCGCGTTTTTGGCGGCTTGAGTGCGGCACTTAAGAGATGAAGGACTGTACACCACATATAAACTTATTTGGATGTCAAAATTATTTGGCTGTAGCACTTTTTGGACGAAATTCTTGATGCTGCACTTATTTGGACGCTTTTTTGGTCAACAATTTTCCCGCAAAACCTCTATTTGGACAATTTGCACTTATGTGGACATTTCTTGACAGGCGAAGTGTCCAAATAAGTACACATGTGGTGTATATAAAGAACGTCTTCATATTTAAATCACTTTCACCAAATTTCAAAGTCATGAAAATTTCAGACAATTTTCTTTTTCGAACATTTTTGAGACTTAGATCTTTTTCAAGAGCACTGCGACCTGTCAATTATCCTGTAATTATCTCTGGTCCCGGTACGGATTATAATTTGTGTGATAAAAAGTGAAACCATATACTCAGAGTTGCTCAAAATTTATTCAATAGTATCATTTTCCATATCATATGACCGGTCACTCCGGTACGCCGATTGACCGGCAATATTTCAACCTTTTGAAAAAAAGGTTAAGGGTAGTTTCGCGACCATTTATGGTCGCAAAAAACCCATTTATGAGTACTTTCGCGAGAACACCATTTGGTCGCGAAACCATACTTTGAACAACGATTCGCGACCATGTGGTCGCGAAACCATGTTTTAGACAACGATTCGCGACCAAATGGTGTGGTCGCGAAACTACTCATAAACGGGTTTTTTTCGCGACCACAAATGGTCGCGAAAGTACCCCACTCCGAAAAAAAGCCGCCATAAATTACGATGCAAATGACACATTTCGTTTCATATATTCTATGAATATTCACGCGCTAAAAGCTGATTTCAATATTTCACGCCTCTGAGTAGAGTGAGTAGTGTAGTGTGTGAACAAGAACGAGAGGCGAAAAAAAAAATAGCAGAAAAAAAACTCCCATTGAAACAAATTCAGCTGCTTTCATTATTGATAAGAGCACTCTTTTAAAAACAACGTGACCTCTCAACCTCACGACGCATATATCCTAGGCCGACAATTAGAATGTCAAAAATTAATTCGCTATCATAACAAATGATTTTGGCGTCAATTCTATATATTTTTCGTTCTCGGTTGTGAAAAAGTGTGTGCGGGGTCAGGTGTGCCCTTATGTGGGATTGTCGAATCCGAAGTGAACTTGTGCGTGTATGTCCAGCCCAGTTTCCATACTCTTCCTCCTTCCAAGAATGTTGGACAGATGATTTCGAGTTTTGTTGCGAAAGTGGCGGTTTTTGACTGTTAGATGCCTCCAGACTGCTCAATACCGTTGATCATTAATGCAGTCCTAGATTCACTAGAAATGGGCAAATTGAGGCGGTTTTTTCGAAAAAAACGCCATTATTTGTAGATCTCGTCAAAATACGTCAATCTGGGATGAATTTGAACCACCAACCCCCCTGGAAAACTCTTTGAATTTTTGAACCCACGCAAAAAACGCCTTTTTTCGTTCATACTAGAAGGCGTAGGTGGACTGGGAGCGTAGGTGTTTTTTTATTTACCCATTTCTATCAAATCTACTTTTTACCGAACCAACGGCGTTTTAATACAGTAGGTGATACAAAAAGTGTGCATAAAGCGTTTAAAATATATTTTGACAAAACAAGGAGAAACTGGTTGGTAGTTTATAGATTATTTCGAAATCAAAATAACACATTGTGTAAAAAAAAAGTTCAGAATTTCTGCAAGGGCAGGAAAGTAATTTTTCCAAAAATATTTTAAAACAATGCCAACTGACCATAATGGACAGTTTAAGTTTGTTGTTAAAAACACAAACAATCGACAACTACCAAATATCCAAAAGTTACTCTGTGAAAAAAGTTTGTAAACATTTCAATTTTCCAAGAAATGCCGAAAGCTAAAAATGTGCCTGATGATTCCCCCTTTCAAATTTTCACCGCGGCAGCAATCAAGGCAGTACACCCCTAACTCAACGTATTGTCACATTTTTGAGCGAAAATAACTACACTAGGTACCTAAGTAAGTTAACATTGAGTCAGTTAACAATTTGTCAAATTTGTAAATTTCAAACAAATTTGTAAATTTGTAAATTTCAAAAAAAATATTGTCAAATTTGTAAAAAAAACCGTCAAGTCAGTGAACAGTTTTTTGTTACGTTTAACTCAACTAGGTTTAAAATCCTCAAGTTAGTTAACATTTTTCTTTCGTAATCATACATTTACTTAAATATAGATATGTCGCAACACTATAGTATTACACATTTACAATAAATTTACATATACGTATATGTATACATAAAATATGTATACGTATTTGTAAACGTATATGTATACATATGTATATGTATACATAAAATGATTTTTTAAATCCAAATTTTTGACCACTAAACTCTCAGAGGGAAGGAGTGAATTGATAACCAATAGGGNGAAGTGTGTGCATATATGCACACACTTAAAAAAAATCACAATTATTCCCAAGTAAAGAAAACTGTAATTGTAATGTATGTAATTAAACACGCACTTAAAAAATTCACAATAATTCGCAATAATTCATAAACAACTGGTAAAGCCAAGCTGTAGAGCTCGTCAAACTACGTCGATCTGATTATTCAGAAATTTATTTTGGCCACCAGGGCCCCCTAGAGCACTATTTGAAATCTCCAACCTACGCAAAAAAAAAATAGCATCAATGCAATTATATCGAAAATTGGAGGGGGTCAGCAATACTCGTTGTGACCTACGGGGCCTCCATAGGCCTTAAATCGAGGAAAAAACAAGTCGTGTGCATATATGCACACACTTCCCCCTCGGAGTTAAAGAATACTAACTGAATAAAAGTGATACGAGCATTTTGAATTGGAACTGGACGTTATTCCTTTCCAGTTAACTGACAGCGCGGCATAATAAAGTTAACTCAAAAACGAAATAGTTGAGAACCCAAAAAGCACTTTTTTAGAAAAAAAAGAGCGAGTTGGAATACTTCCAAGCAAGTCGGTTTATCTAATATTAAAGCAGTGATTTATTTTTACTTCCCGGTTAACTGGCTGCACCTAGAATATTATTCTAAATCAATTACTTTAAATTACAAATTTAATTTTGTCAAACATACCGACTTACTTCATGAAAAACTCTCGTCAAAAAATCAATACTTTTTTCAGTTTTATTCGTTAGATGCACTTAGGTCTTTTCGGTTCTCGAAAAAGCGTCCCTAATGGGGTACAGTGTTGAGAAATAATGGCCCTGACTTTGAGACATGTATCGTTTTTTTTCGCCAAAAAATAGTCGCTTGACTGTTACATTGAGAAAAAAAATAAGTTTTGAAAAAAAAGAGCCAACAAATGGCCCTTACTTTGAGCAAGCGGCCCTTACTAATTAGATCAAGTGGGCGCTTAAATACTATTAGACCCTTAAAGGGTCCCAAGTGGCATATAATGGCGCCTAAGAAAATTGAAGGAATCTGAAATTTTTTTTTTCGCTGAAACTTCATACCCCGGTCAATTCGAGGGCGTAGATCACGATACACAAAGTGGAATTTTTTTTGAGACCATTTTTTTTTCCTTTTTTGACGTCCGAAGGTGGTCCAAACCACTAGTGCTCAAACTAAGCTGTGTGCCCATTGGCACACCCTACGGCCTCGATTTTTCTACCAAACGAACGCCGAAGGACACCCGGTGGGCGCTAGGGGGTCATGATCGACGCCCTCGAATTGACCGGGGTACGAAGTTTCAGCGAAATTTTTTTTTTCAGAATCCTTTAATTTTCTTAGCGCCAATGCGTAGGGGGAGAAACGTGCCAACTTGTACAAAATGTATTTTCGCCCATATTAAGCTGGAATTTTCACAAAACAAATCCGTTCCGGTTCAGCTTTTTCTCATGAAATTTGACTAGACCCGTGTTTAAGTGATTTTCGATCAAACCCGGTTAACTAGCAATTTCAATCGATTCTGAGCGTTTTGTGCAAATATGCAAATTCGACCATCTGAGAGTTTAAGACTGTACTAAAATCATAATGTTCTGAAAACAACCGACATGTTAACTTACCCTCATCGCCATGATTTTTTTCAAAAAGGTTATCGCAGGGTTTCATAATTGATTAATTAACTCCCAGGGGAAATGCGTGAAAATACACACGCAACGTGTTTTTTTCGTCGATTTAAGGCATATGGTGGCCCCGTAGGGCAAAACGGGTATTGGTGACCCCCCTCAACTTTTCGAGAAAATTCGATTGACGGTATTTTTTGCGNAGTCAGATCGACGTAGTTTGACGAGTACTACAACTTGGCTTTACCAGTTTTTTTGAATTATGGCGAATTAATGTGATTTGTTTAAGTGCGTGTTTATTTACACGCATTTTCCCCCTACGGGTTCCCAAAAACTCTTTCCCCCTAAGAGTTAATTAATGTTATTTGTTCGTTTTTTACTTTATACCCCGGTTCTCGCATGTTGACTCATATTAAATTCACATAGCCCGCATATAACAGGGTTTTTGAATGGATCTAATTTTACACACTACGAAAAAAAGATACTTTTTTGTGAAAAAGCAATTTCGCATCATGCTCTCCCTGTATACCATTCCATAGGGGTATTACATATCCCTATTTATTATTATTAAATGTGATTATTTGACGTACGCCTTATGAACGCATTTTCTTCTTCCCATACATTTAATATGGCCAATTATCTATATTATACAGAATAAAATAGAAATTTCTATGAAAAATACGGATATTTAACTCACAGAGGCAACTCCATGCCTTTAAAGCATTAAAAGCATTTAAAGCATAAAGAGGCCCCGTAGGGTAAAACGAATATTACAACCGTAATGGTGGTTCTCAAAATCAAAGACCAACTTTTTTTCGGCCTCCCCAAATCAAAAAACATATTTTGCAGATCGATAGAGCTCGAAAAACTAATTTTTGAAAAACTACTAAAAAAAGAACTTTCCTTTTCAATTTTGACCATTTTTCAGCTAAAAACTTGTACCATTGTTTTAACCCCCTTTTTTAGCCTGATTATTTTTAAACTGTTCAATAGATAAATCCCTCGCGAACATTTTCGATTTAGGTCGCTAGACCACTCCTGTATGCCCGGGNNAAAAAAAACGATCTTGGATGGTCATTTTTAGTGGTAAAAAAAAACATTTTTTGGGTCATTTGTCCACCCGGGCGGACAGGAGTGATCTAGCGACGTAAATCGAAAATGCTCTCGAGGGATTAATCTACCGAACAGGTACAAAAAAAATCAGGCCAAAAAAATGTGCCTAAGGGGGTTAAAATAATGGTACATTGTTTTTTAGTACTTTTTCAAAAAAATTTTTTTCAGATGTGATTAGTTTTTCGAGCTGTATCGATCTGCAAAATTAGTTTTTTGATTTGGAGAGGTCGAACAAAAAGTTGTTCTTTGATTTTTAGAACCACAAATATAATTATACGATTGACGGTGTTTCCGATAATTTTCAGCCTTTTGGTGCCTTTTACTCCCCAAATTGCCCCTACAGATTCCTTTATTTTGGTTGCCCCTGGGAGTTAAGTACGGATATTTCTGTTAAATTGAAAATTATATAATTTTTTAATAAGCTCGAAACGAAATTTGTAGATATTTTTCGGAAAACTCTTGTATTTTTTTACGAAAAGCGTTGTCTTTGAAAGACCGCGATGCCAAATTTTTTGAAGATTAACTCAAAAATGTCTCAATGTTAAAAAATATCCTCATTTATAATTCAGTGATAATTATATAGATTCTTATTTCGCGGAAAATTTGGCAATATAAGAGCTCAAACTTGGTCACAAATGGAATCTTATTTAGACCTGCGCCGTTATTTATTGAAACAAAGAAAATTTCGTGCGGAATAATTTCAACGAAATCCCTCGGGAATTGGGAAATTTAAATTAATTTCAAAATCATTTTCGTATCATCTTTACAAATTTCCAATTAACCCAGTTTTACGGAGATTTCCCTAGGGATTTCCATGTCAAATCAAATTTGCAATTTCACACGGGAAAAAAGCCTTTAGTGCCAGTTTTAGTGATTTCGTATTACTATTAAATAGTGGCCACTTAACTGCACTTCCTGTAGATTGACATTTTGGGGTTTTTATCTTCAAAAATTGAATATCCGAGAGTCCAGAAAAACTTTGTGCGGCATATGGGAGTTAATTTTTTTTTTTGAAAAATGAATTTAATTTTTGACAAACTTTTTGAAATCTCGATTTTTGTCCGTAAATTTCATGTGTTTGTAATTAAAGTGATTACTCCGAGCACAACTAATGTTCGTTCACTCTCGAAAACGTGCAAAAAGTAACGTTAGAGAAAATTATAGTGTGTTTTCTAGCCAGTTAAATTTGGCACCGTAGTTTTCTGGAGAAAAGTATTCTCTGATGAAGCCCAATTCCCGATAACCGGGTTTTCTTCTAACTTGCTCAATTTCATAAAACTTGCACTTTTCATAAAACAACTGTTAGACGTTAAAGGTGTGCGTTGAGGCCGTAGGGCGTAGACGGGACAGCTGGAAAACTTTGGAGACAAAAAAGTTTGGGTTGGATAAGGCATTGATCCGAAAGTATGTGTTAATGTGGTTATGGTTGTATAAATACACCGGGTGCGCAGTTATCGGGCGGGTTTCGCGACAAAAAACCTTAATCGGGCGCCCGATAACTGCTAAGGGCGGAAGCGGAATAAGGTGAAAATATGCAAAAAAAAAACCGCCCGATAACAGCACAAACCCGCCCAATAACTGGACGCCCGATAACTGCGCACCCGGTGTAATATGAAAACCTTGTCAAAAATAGCAAACAATTTTAATTGGCATTTTCAACAAGAGGACTCATCGATTTAAAATTACAAAACATGCTGTTTCATTTTATTTTGAATGTGTCTTTTTAATTCACAGGATTACGAACACATGTTTTTGTATTTTCTCTATTCTATGAGTCATAGACTATGACACAGCTGGTGTTTATTTTATTATTAAGAAATAAATTGATAAATCTTAATGGAATACTTAACTTAATAATAACGCAACCTCATGAACGCTTTCTTGAATGTTCTAAGACCTCTTTTTTATTCGAACCTTAACTCTCAGGGGAATAAGTGAATAGATAACCCGTAGGGGGAAATGTGTGCATATATGCACACACTCAAGAAATCAAAATAATTTGCAATAATTCAAGACAACTGGTAATGCCACGTTGTAGAGCTCGTCAAACTACGTCGATCTGACTATTCAGAAATTGATTTGGGCCACCAGGGCCCCTAGAGAGATGTTTGAAATCTCCAACCTACGCAACAATAGTGCCGTCAATGTAATTTTTTCGAAAAGTTGAGGAGGGTCACCCAGACTCGTTTTGACCCACGGGGCCTCCATAGGCCTTAAATCGACGAAAAAACAAGTCGTGTGCATATATATGCACACACTTCCCCCTGGGAGTTAAATGACATAAAAAGGGTCCACATTTCTGACAAATACTAAATTTTCCGTTAACCTGCCAGTTTAGCATTGTACAATTTCCCCAAAAAATCGCTTATGCATTGATACGTAAAACGGCCGGTTTTTGGTTTGATGCGTTAAGCCATCCAATTAACGACCGTACCAGTGTTGTAAGTTTGCGTTGGGACATTGAGTCGTAGGGGCGCTGTGGTGATGCGTTGGGGCGTCCCAACCAGTGTTGGAAGCGTTGGGCAACGTCCGACGCCCAGCCAACGCGTTGACAACGTTGAGTGTTGGACAATTTTCTTTCCAACGCGTTGGGGGCGTTGAGGAAATTTGGAGCGTTGACCAACTTTTCCAACAGTGGTCCCAACCCTACGCCAGCGCAATTTGGAAAATTGCCTAATATCCCAACCCAAAGCCCAACCGCATTGTGCATTTTTGCCTCTGAACTATTTCGTCATTTTCCCAGTGCCCCAGTGCCGTTGTGGCGTTAGGGTTTTTTCATAAAACCAAATTTGTGGTGGACCAACGACGTTGGGGGTATTTTTATAGAACATAATTTTCCATTTTCGCTAGTGCGTTTGGGTATATTTTACAAAACTAAATTTCTCATTTTACCAGAGCCCATATAAAAAGGACAAGAGAATAAATATCTTGTAAAACTATTTTAGTTACAGATTATGTCAACTTGTTTGTAATGAGTTCTAAGGCTACAACCCAACGCAAAATCGAATCAAATTTACAACACTGGTCCGTACCGGTAGGCTGTCCGCATTAAACCTTAATTTTCGAAATGAAACCTTAATTCTTAAAATTTAGAAATGACTATTAATTAAACAAGTACTGAAGTTATCAATGTAGAGACCCTTTGGATGATTGGGCCGGCCATTTTTTGTATTTTTCAAGAAAAAAAAATATACATTTTCGCCTTGATCGGCCAAAGTAACACTATATTTATAAAATCATTATCAAAATGATGGAAATTCATTTATAGATGCTATCAAACTGAGATGCAAAAGTTATGTTCTAAAGTTCAGAACAGAACAGAACGCTCGTTGTATTTTGTGATGTTTCTCCGATTTTCGTGTGATGACAATAGAACGTTCAGTTCATGTGATAGGTTTTTTTGCACGCAAAAACGTTCTTTTTTATCGACACTTTTATTTGTATTTTTTTTCGTTCTGACGTTTTTAAACCGTTCGAACGCGTTCTGGAGCGTTCTTGCGAAGGAAAAATGCGCAGAACGCATTTCTGAACGTTTTTTAATAGAACAAAAAAGTTCTAAATGGCAGTTCTGTTCTGTCCCGTGATGGAAAATGGCCCTAAACGGTGTTCTTTTGCTCTATTGGTGTTCTGTTCTGAAATTTTCAAGGTCTGCGAAAAAAAAAAACAGAACTTTTGTATCTCTGCTTTCAACCTACCTACCGCTGGCATACAATTCAAACCCTCTGATTTTCGAAATTTCAAAGTTTCAAAAATTAAAGTAGACGAATTTTTTTTCTTCCCCAAGGGAAAACTGAAGAGCCCGTCCCATTTACAACCCTGGTCGAGTACATCAGCATTATATCACTACATAGTTAATTCATGATGCACATGTGAGCATTATATTGTCGTTGTACAAAAATCGAAAGTCACCTGCCTATTCTCTGAGCTCATTGTGACATTTTATGTGTGTGTTCTCGTGTGTATGTGTGTGTCTGTGTGTGTATATGTGTGCGCAAATATCTATTAGTATTCTTTTGTCAACCTGTCTTAACTTGTGGCCGGTCTAGAGCCGAAATAAGGTGAAATAAGAGCTGCTTCAGAGGAAAATTCCACTTCCTTCAAAAGCGAAATTTTTACAAAAAACTTCATAAAAAAGCAATATTTTCTAGATTTTTGAAATTTTATTCCCGCATTACTGGTTTAGTCTCATCANAATCGGCTGCGCGTTTCTAGTATACCGTGTCGGCATATTTTAAAATGATATTGGCCAATAGGAGCACCGCATTGCAAGAAGAAAGAAGAAAATTGCTCTATTCTAGAAATGCTCAGCCGATTTTCATGAAGCTAAACATGTAAAACGTTTTTACCAAACATCACAGTCATAACCTATTAGATTTGATCTCCGTCTTTTCTAGAATTAATAGTAACAGTCTATTATGTCAAAGCCAAAAAAAAGTTGCCCCTTTTTATTCTAGAAAATTAATTAAATGGAGAAATGCGCCGTATTATTTTCTAGAAAAAAAAATGGCGACTTTTTGGCTTTGACATATAATACGTAAATTTTTTTTCAGCACACATAAATTTACACTTTTTTAGCAAGATTTTATCCAAGTTTAATCATAGGTCAGTTTCTTTACTCAAAAAATGCACATTTGTATCTCCTACTGTACTACAAACGGTGTTTTAAATGTATATCTATGATCACCGGCCCTGGCATTCGATGCCATAAAAATATACCCGGCTTGCCGGTTACCCGGGAAGAATTTTCGAAACCGGTATAGCGCGGCACAGTTCACTGAATATTAGACAAAAAGTAAGACGCAAATAAATTTGATTGGTTATAAGGTCAGTTTTCAAACGTTTTTTTTTTAACAAATTTGCATGAAAAATTAACCAACAAAAACACAAGCTCCAAAAGACAGGGTCGAGGATTAATTTGTTTTATCGGAAATTATAAAAAAAAATTTATGAAAGATTTCTATGACCTTATAACCCATCTTTTACTCGCAGCTATTAATCACCGATTACGAGGCTGGGTACCACGGGCTAGTATTTCCTCATTTGGTGCATAGGCTAACTCCTTCATTCAATTTTTGGCTTCTTCTGGTTTTCCGGAAGTTTAATTTTTATGTTTGTTTCGTTTTTTGTTGTTTTTGTATGTTTTTTCGTTTCTCTATGTCATCTTCTCTCTATGGAAAATTATATTGGATTTTGATTCTTCTATTGATAAGTAATACTCTCAAGAACACATGGATACTTTTCTGGCTTCTCTCGGCTCATTAACGCCACCCAAGCTTTAAAAAAAATAGAAAAAAAAGCTGGTGAGAGTGTAGAACGTCGCACTGCGCAGCCCGAGAGCAGAAAAAATATTGCTATACTGCAGCCGCCCCAGGGCAAGTGCGTCGTATATTTGCCCACTGGTGCGAGCCTAGAAAAAATGTGCGCCCAAAAAAAAAAGAAAGAAGACGACAAAAAAAAGAACTGAATATTGAGAAAAAAAATGCTAAAAAAATATAATAAAATAATAAAGAATTTGGCCAAATAAATGTCGGCGTTGTCGTCAATGAAATGACGTCTCTATTTTTTTTTGTCTCCTCTTCTTTTCTCTCTTTTTTTTCTCTCGTTTTTTTTCGCACTTTTTTTTTATTCTTTGTGCGTTTTTTCCCTCCTCCTTCGTCAAGCAAAGCAAGAAGAGCAGAAGGAGTAAAAACAGTTTTTTTTTGTTTCTAACATTCGAGTTCATTTGACATTGATTAATTATGAAGTGGTTATTTCTGGCATTTTTCACATGCAAGGAGAAAGAACAATAATAAAAGAGAAAAAAGGGGATTGAGAGAAAAAATCATCAAAAAAAGTATCGCGGGAAAAATAATAGGCAATTACAGAGTTGTAAAAAAAGTATTATTCGACTTTACCGAATGTTACCAAATTCACCGAACTTTTAACCGAACTTTACCGAATTTTTAAATCAACATCGGATGAAAAACTTGAATGTCCAATTTCAAAAACTCATTTCTAAACCTCATGTTCACATCTCAATAAGTCAGTTATTTTCTGAGCTTCCACGATTCCACAACCAGTGAAATTCTCGGCGGTTAACCGCGGTTAATAAAAGCTTTTGAAAACAAGATCTGTGTGTTGATGTTTTTCGGTCTGCTGGTTCGAGAGCTGGTGAATGATATTATTACTGGTAAGTTGAACTGGTAAGTTAAACTGGTAAGTTAAACTGCTAAGTTGTGTACAAGACCTTTGGTTATGCCTGCAAACAGTACCGTTATAGGACACGTAAATTATAGTACACCACTATTATAGTACACCTACTATTATAGTACACCACAAAACTAATAGTTCCAGATGACTGGTTGTACTATAAAAAAGGTGAAGGGTACGCACAAATGGTCGCGAAAAAAATCATTTTAAGTTCTTTCGCGATCACACCATTTGGTCGCGAACTGTAGTTCAAAATATGGTTTCGCGACCATTTTTTTGGTTTCGCGACCATTTTTTTCTACTTAAAAACAGTGGTCGCGAAACCTCACCCAAAACACCATTTCGCGACTATGTAATCCCCACTCCTAAAAAAGACCACACAATTTACCAGTCGTCCTTGCATGAACAACATAAAACCGCTATGCGGGTTCGGGTGATACCAATAAACTTCTGGTACAAAAAGTGGACTTGCAGGGCACATAGTGCATAAATTATGTATATTATATACACCGGGTGCGTCGTTATCTGGCCAGCGGTTATCTGGCCGAAATTCCCGCTCGTTCCTGTATCTGGCCGGAATTTTCAAGAAAATGTTTCCAGCTACTCCGCCTATGCACTGGCCGCCCAACGCGTTGGGAATAAAATCTAATCAACGCCCAACGTTCTCAACGCGTTGGTTGAGCGTTGGTCGTTGGCCAACGTACCCCAACGCTTCCAACACTGATAAGTGGAAATTTAAACCAAATCTAGAAAAAAGTCCTAAATTAATGTAAAAGCCTAAGCACTTTTCGCCTACGCATTTTCGCCTACGCATTTTCGCCTACGCACTACTCAACTAAGTTGACAATTTTCAACTAAGTTGACGATTGTGTTTGAAGATTTAGCGTTAAAGGAGTGCTGTGTTAACGAGACAATATTGCGTTAACATAAAACTTCTTTGTTACAACGAAATATGCAACAACAGGCCTCGTCGTAAGTCAAAGAATAAATCTCGTCTGGCCTCTCAAATTCGAAAATGAAAAAAAAAGTTGTGTCGTAGAATGTTTAGACAATAAGTTTAGTTAAAAATTGGCCTGATCAGGCCTGACAGGT
>SCLG01000052.1:490379-503193 GCA_004367875.1 Oikopleura albicans
CGATAAGCTATATTGCGGCGTGGCGCGAGGTGACGCCCACGCGATTTTTAGGTTTTACGAAAGTGATCCGTATTTTACGAACCATAGTCGCGATTTTTTTTCTTGATTTGCCGAAAATGCATCTCCTGTGAAACTTTGGACCGTCCAGGCGAGGACTTCCGTTTTCGACCGTGGACAACCTACCCGAGCATCGACCTAGTTTAATAACCTAATAGGACCCCTTTCTGTCTACCGACTTTTCGTTACGTACAGTCACCTATACTATATAACATACAGTGAAATATTTCAAGTTGTATGTTTCACTCGGATGCAATCTCTTAATGATTTTCTCTCCATAAATCAGTTATTATTTAAAGAGTTTTAGAATATTAAATCTGACAGATTATCGGGCAAAAAATATGTGAAAATAATAAACAGATTTGATATTAGCGTCATTTCGTTCAATTGGATCGTCTTTTAGACCCTGAAACTAATTTATTATTTTTAAGTTTTTTATTTTGAGATTTATGCAGAAAATCGTCTGCTAGTGAACACGACCTGACAAAAATATTCATAATCATGTCATGGATTACTTTTTAAATAAGCCATTTATGACAAACTTATCAATTATGGATAACCACCAAACCACAACGAACCGAAATAGTTTGCACCTTTGTGGATTTTGATTATAACTTCGTAGTCCGAAAACAAATAGAATAAAATATTCAAGAAAAACCGCACATTAGTTTTGGCTTTGTTTAACGTCGATCACGGTGTGCTTGCATTTTTTTTCCGAGACAAACAATCCTACTATACATTCATTAGGAAAAACAGAGGTCGGCACTCGGGTTACCCGACTCGGAGTCCAAGAAAAGTATGAATTTGTGAAANGTTTTATACAAATTCAGTAAAGATGAAAAAAGTCGGGTAATACCTATGGTTCCCCGCGGGTCGGGTACGGTTGGGTAGCAACATTTTTTCTCGGATATTACCCGATTTTTTTACCCAAATTTTACCCCTGCTCGGGTATTACCCGATTTTTTACCCGTACTCGTTTCTGGGCTCGGGTATTTACCCGAATTTGTTACCCGTTTTTACCCGTGGGTAAAACAGTCGGGTTGGGTAAGAAAAACAAATGGAATGTGCCGACCTCTGAGGAAAAGCTCTCTTTCCAACTTTAACTTCTGCGCCCGAGAGTGCATACGGCATTGTTTTATTCATTTCGTTAATCAGTGTTGCAAAAGTTGGCAGACGCTCTTAATTTCCCCAACGCTCAACGCAAACCTGGGCCAACGTTTTTATAAACGCGCAACGCTCCAAACACGTTGAGAATAACATTTTTCTCAACAATGAACACTCGATTTTCAATACTTTTGCTCATCTATTTTCTTACGCTTATCACACGAACCTCGCTTGGTCTCTCGCTCGGTCTCTCGTTCGGTCTCTTTATGCTATTTTCGACGACTAAAAATTATTTTTTTTGAAGTAGTATTTGAAATGAGTATTAAGAATTTTGTTCTCTAATTAATGAAACCGTTTTTTGATTTTTAATTCCTAAGAAGCGTTTATAGACAATTATGAGATGACATTAAAATTGCGATATCTCACGTTCCTATGTATGGATCAGGTTGTTTGATTTTGCGGTCTCAATATTTTTTCATTTCCGGTCACTTCCGGTTACAAGAAAAAAAAATGAAAACCGGAAATCGAAAAATGTTAGTTAGCCACTAAAACCGTATTGTCAAACTTACCCGGAATCCATTTTTTAATTTTTAAACTTCTTATTCTGGAAGTCCAAATCCGTTTTGAGTCAATAAATAAATAAAGAAAAAGAAATTGTTTTACAATTTTTGAGTATTACGAATATTTTCACAAAAAATTAAACTATCTAGCAGTACGTCCAAATAAAGGGGTTACACCACTAGCTCAATTCACGAATAAGAAAATTGTCATTTTAATCACAAAATTCTAGATATTTCTTTCGGTAACGCGTGATTTGTTTTTTTTTNAACAGCATGACAAACTGTATTTTTATTTTTTTTTTGTATTTATTATTATATTTTTCGTCCGAAAGATCTTTCTATGAGATAAAAGGGCACCGACTGAATCGGAAAATTTTCTTAAATGTCGAAAGGGTAAAATGTCTAAAGCGGAATAAAAGGTGTAAAGTGGATAAAGGGTAAAGGTAATAACGTGTAAAGCTGATAAAGTGTAAAATGTGGAAAAATTTTAGAAAAAATCATCTATAGGTATGTGTTAATTTTAGCTGTTTTTCTTCATTAAATTTTTTATGACGGATAACGTGTAAAGGTAATAAAGGGTAAAGTGGATAAAGCGGAATCCGTCGAAAATTTTATGAAAAAATACGTTAAAAGAAAAATTGAAAAAACAAAAAGTATGTACGTTTCATTGGAATCACCATTGTTGATACAAATTAAAAAAAAACTCCCACGCATCTCATAATCGTCCCAAACTTGGTCGGTGAATTGATTTACGTTTGATTGACGGTTGATTCACGTTTGCGTCCGCGGAGGACGCGGGTTTAATCGGTAGAGGTTGAGATTCGAACCCATAAAAGGAGAAGGATAGACCTTGAAAACGGAACTCTAATCAAGAAAATCCGTTTATTGTATGCCGAGCTAGATTTTTTAGAAAAAGTGGGGAGCTGACAAAAGAAATAAAGGAGATTCGCTTTGATCGCCCCTATTGTTGGGAAGTTATTTATGAACGGCCGAAAATTAAACGATTTATCACTAGATTGTTGAGAATAAAAATTTACTCAACGGCCAACGTTTGGGCAAAGCACCCCAGAATAGGCAAAGAGCGCGTCTCTTCTTTTTCTTTTTTTCCTCCTGCACCCTGAGGCTCACAAAATAAGTAGTCCAATTGGTACCGACCACCAACCCCCAGCTGGAAATCGATAGTTATCCTCGATCGACTTTTCGAAATTTATTATAATTATCGGCTTCTCATTCAGTTTCAGATGAATACAAAACAAAATTTTAAACAGCTAAAGACGGTCTTTTGATGATGCTAGACCAACTTGAATTTGCAAATCTTTTACCGGTTTTGTGAGCGTCAGAAATTTGATGAAGTGTTGAAGTTATGAGACTCAAGAGCCACGATGTTTTCCGTAACGATCGCACATCTAAGTTATGCTCACAATCTGTATGTAAAGTTTATATTATGACTTTAATCCTGCACTCACAGCAGTACCACTGTTATCGGTTGGTACACCACCTAACCAGTTATCTCAACAAATATTTGGTCCAAAAAAGAGAAAATTGTGTGGGGCGCTTGCTCAAACATTTGGATATCGCAGTACGTTACAGTCCCAAAAGTGGTGTTAAGATAATTGTTTAGAAGGTGTACAT
This sequence comes from Oikopleura albicans, assembly GCA_004367875.1. Classification (NCBI taxonomy): domain Eukaryota; kingdom Metazoa; phylum Chordata; class Appendicularia; order Copelata; family Oikopleuridae; genus Oikopleura; species Oikopleura albicans. Next base: position 493,733 of record SCLG01000052.1, read on the forward strand.
ATCACGATAATATTTCGTCGAAATTATTTTCCTTGTAACCGGAAATTGACATCTAGTTACTGGTTTCAAAATTCGCATACCTCTTATAATAATAATTAATACTATAATTTATAGTTGGGGTTTGGTAACGAGTTGACACGTAACAAATTAACAGTTTGAATCAAAGTGACACGTTTTGGGAGTTTTTTTGGCAAAAATATGCTAAAATGGGTAAAAGTGACGGAACGAGTTGACAGTTTTTGACAAAAAAAAAAGGAAACTAAAGTGTCAACTCGTTACTACACCAACTGTTCGCAAAATTGACTGTGTCTAATACAAGTCGCGAGAACGTAACAGTTTTTGACAAATGAAAGTGTTACGTTCTCGTATCCACAACTGTAATTAAATAAATAAAAAAAAGTAGCTCATCATTTCGGTCGTATAAAACTATTGGAATAATCAAACACGGCTTGGCTCCTTTAGTTTCCATATGGCACTGTCGGATCTCTTTAGAAATATTACTAACGTTTTCTTTTCTTGCACCGATCACTAATGGAAACTGAAAATAAAAGAACAGGTAAAACAAATTTCAGCATCCTTTTATAATGCTGGTTCTGGTGTTAATTTATATATTTTAATCCAAGTCGAATCGTTTCCGAATTGTTTATGTCGCTTGAGAAAAAATGCATCGATTAATTTTATATTTAATGTCTTTGTTATATATTATACAGTATGAAGTATTGTGTATACGCCTACTGCACGAATACACAATTTGACAGGAACATTATAACATACGGTAAGCCACATAATTTTCAAGCAAAAGGCTCCCCTTCGAGTAATAATTATAACAATTTGTCCTTTAAAATGATTTCAAATGTATTCGAATACAACATATATAAAAATCATGTGGCATGAGTCAAAAATAAAAACGCGAAAGTGAAAAGAGGGGCTAGTACAGCCCTTACTCTCAATATGGACGGACCCTATGCGGCCGTTTCCTTCCAATTCGGGCATTTTTTGTGAAAAAATGTCCCAAAAACAGTCGAAAAATGGACACTTTATGATGATTAATACGGACGCCATATTCGAGAGTCAAAAACGTCCTTATTAGAATTACAGACTATTGCGGGCCACATTGGGCCTGAACTCATTTTATCATTAGATACTCTATTTATATATCGTTCTTAAGAACAGGTAAATATAATATGCATTGGGTAGTGAAGAAATACAAACGTTTTAGAACTTCTTCAGCCAATTAATATTATTGGGTGGTGATAAATTTTATAGATGTGTTGAGTGAGATGTTAAGGACGGGTCAATACCGCGGTATACCGTTGTGTACAAAAAACATTATTTCATTATTCGTCCTTTTTTCAACAATTGTAATCGATCGTTCATGCGAAAAATACTAATATAGGTAAATTAGAAAAAAGTGGGCGGTAAGGGATCAGGAGCAAGTCAGCGAGACATTAAATGGCGGTTTTCAAATGTCAAAATTTAAAACAGATTAAGAGGGTTACTCGACTTTGGTTAATTCTTACATTGAAAACTGACATTTCAGTATTTTATAATAATCAGTCGAGATATGTGTTTGTGCTATCGTGTATCAAGGCTAAAATCAGACCAATTTTTCTAGAAAGTCATACGGAATAATCGCGGAAAGAATTCCATAGGTGGTTTTTATTTAAGGTTGCACCGATTTCTCTTTTTCGTTTTCTACCGCTAAACATTAACTATTGTTTTTTTCAAAGAAGCTAAAAGTTAGATTAAAATGTCTTCTAGTTCACTACGTTGAGATATTTTCAATTATTAACTCTTGGAGCGCATACGATTTTTTACCCCAAACCTCCACGATTTTTATAATGTATTTTCCAGTATCAAGCGACGCGCGAAAATACATTACGGAGATACAAAATGGTGCAACCTTAAATAAAAACCACCATAGCTTTTCTTTTCCGAAATTATTTTCTTCGTTTTGGAATTAAGCCAGTAAGACATTGATTAAGAACTTTCCTCGCAAAAATATACACTCCTTGAGGGTTTATGTGCCCGGGGTTTATGTGCCCACTTAGCCCCGATGGATGGTTTATGTGCCCAGTTTTTGAGGAAAAGTTTTCCACGAATCCCGCCCACGCATGAGGGTTAATGTGCCCACTGAGTCATTCATAATTTCAAANTTTTTTTTGTATCGACCGACAAGTGATAAATAAAATTTTTCTATTTTTTTCCCATTTTGAACTAAGTTTTGTAATTTTATATTTAACAAGAACAAGATGAACAGTTTATGCACTGAAATTTGATAGAAATCCTCAAATTTGATACAAAAGAGTCCGACCGTCGCTTTATGTGCCCAAAAAATATTCAGCAAAGTTTTCCGCCTACGCTTGCGGGTTTAACTGCCCAATTTCGGTTTATGTGCCCACTTTTCATGTCGCGAAATGGGCACATAAACCCTCAAGGAGTGTATGTCATACCAAAATTCATATTTAAATTCATATTTGACGAAAGATTCAATGAGCTCTTATTGCTTAAGCGGCCATTTTGGGAAAAACGGTCAAAAGGCACCATATGAGTCATTTGCAACTATGAACTCCCCCATTTATTGACAAGTTTGTCCAGTGCAAATAATAAATTTGAACAGAAAACTGAAACTGAGCGTAACGTGAAAATAAAATCTATTGTATATTTATTTTTAACGTAAAATACAATGCTTCGCCAATTTCGAACACTGCTTTCAACAAGATCATATCAAAGTGGTCCCCAAGCTAGGCTGTGCAAGCGCTGTTGTATTATTGAGGATTGATAGACAAATACTTGATCGTAAACTATTAAAATCGTCAGAGAAAACAGTTTAAAAAAACATAGTTATTAAGGACCGGTCAATATCGTTGTGTACAAATAAAACCAGAAATTACGAAAGTGCACTTTTATAGTATTTTTTACGTTGTTTTACTAGTAGTTAGGCACTACCAAAAAGTTCATTTACTTTTTTATGTTTGATACAAAAAAAAGAAATAATGGAGTGGAGTGTGAGCAACATATTTTATAACGGTTTTCCCGGAGAGTGATATTTGTAAACAACGCTATTGAGCCGTCCTTAAAAGAAAGTGTTTCAACAGAAAAAAACAAGCGTGTTTAGCCAGGTTATATTGTGTTTTTTTTATAATTGGTTCAGTTTGTTTTTCCCAAAGCGGAAAAAAATACCGTCAATATTTCTCGACATAGATATTTATAAAAGTGATTCACAGCCTAATAAAAGCTTCACATTTTCCAATAGAAACATCAACGTGTTTACCAGCAGGGTCTTTTGATGGAAAAGTCGCGTTTATCACTGGTGGTGGCACCGGCCTTGGCAAAGGTTTTTTCCAATGAACTGATTTTAGATAAAGAGATGTACCCTAAATTTTCGGTGAATTGCTAATTTTTTAAACTAAATCTTTATTATACGAAAACATCAATTCCGGCTCCATAAGGAAGTCCTATACATGTATAACCTGTCGTTAGCCATTATATCATATTTTTGACCGCGCAGAATAGGCAAATTGCGCCTCTCTCTTATTATTTTTTCCTCCTGAACCCTGGCCCAGGCTGGGGCTCAGAAAATAAAAAGTCCAATTGGTTCCGACCGCTCTAAATTTGGCGAAACTTGCTTGCAGGTTAAAATTTCAAATTAAAACCTTCGATCTGTCTTGTTTTATTTCGCCGTAGCACCAGCAGCATTTAACCCTTGAACACATAGATCGGCAAGTCGTCCAAATTGGCCAAAAAATGGATTAAATAACTTAGTTATACTTCTTTTATCAACATTCCTTAGATGTATGGAAAACCTTCCAAACTATGTGTTCAGGAACTGTTAGAGGCATTTCTCCGAAGATTAAAATAATTTTCTAGGAATGTCGAAAAAATTTGCGGAGCTCGGAGCAACTGTAGTTATTTCAAGCCGTAAGCAACCGGTGCTCGACGCTGCTGTCGACGAGATTATGTCGACAAATCCGGCTGGTAAGGTGATTGCAATTCCATGTGATGTTCGAAACCCAATGGCCATTAAAGAAACCGTGGATAAAATGCAAGACGTAACCGGTAAATTGCCATCGGTGGTTATCAATAACGCAGCGGGAAACTTTATTTCGCCAACTGAGCGACTTTCAGCGAATGCATTTCGAACAATTGTAGAAATAGTTCTTTTGGGGTCAGCGAACGTTACACTCGAAATTGGAAAACGGCTTATTGAAGCCAATCAAGGTAAACACATTTCCGAAACCAAATACACGGGTTAAGTACTTAACCGTCCGGAACCGGCTTAACTGTCCACTTTTTAGCTTTTTTTTCAGAGCTAACGCCTACGCCCTATGTCCCTAACCGTCCAGTTTGCCTTAACCGTCCGGTCTTTAGTAAATTATTTTGAAAATTTTCTCTTTGTTTCCCAAAAATTAATGTCGTATAGCATTATTAAAACTTTTTCAATAGTCAATTGAGTAAAAATGTATAAAATAGTAAGAAATAACAGTCATAGAAAAGGGTCACGTGTTATAGGAAATCAAGTTTTTATATAAAATGGCTATTTTTGCTTAACCGTCCAGTTAGTTTTTTAACAATCCTTGGTCCTCTGCCATAATTTTGGTTAAAAGCACGAGATCATACGGTGTGCCAATTGGCACAAAAAGGAATTGAAGTATTTCCGATACTGTGGAAAATGAATTTTATTGTCTCGTTTTCCGGTTTGGCCGATTTCTAAGCAAGTTGTAAGACCTTTCCGGATTTTTTCTTCCTGATGGAGAATTACTATTATATTACTAGTTAAATTGGACCCTACCGGGGTCGCCCTTACAAAACCGTATTACGTCAATATAAAAATCTACTTCAAAATATACCATTTTAATAGGATGTGCATTTCTTGGCATAACGACTCCATACGCTCGTTCAGGAAGTGGATTTGTTACACCTTCTGCGACTTCCAAGGTTTATATTTAAGTTAAATATACTAAATTATAAACTAAACTAAAACAGAATAATCTGGGAACTGTATATTTTAAGGCTGGCGTTGAAGTGTTATACAAATCCTTAGCTGCTGAGTGGGGTCGATATGGAATGCGGTTCAATATTATTGCTCCTGGCCCCATATATACTGAAGGGGCATTTAGCAGACTGAATCCGGCTGACGGTGGGACGGCGCACGAGGATGCCGTTTGGGAGTTAATTCCGACTGGACGTCTCGGCGAAATTGAGGAAATTGCGAATCTCGCCACATTCATGTCATCCGATTATGCATCCTGGATGACGGGTAAGTTCTTGAAAATACATGGACAGCTCATACGGTATGCGTCATTAACCCAAAAATCAGTAATGTCCATTTTTGCCATGTTTTGGATGTTTTTATTACAATTCAAGGTGTTAGCTGATGTTGTCAAACATGGACAATGCTGGATGTTCAATTTCATTTAGCCATCAAATTCTAGAAATTTTCATGTTTCAAAATTCCGATAAAAATTCGAAGAAAATTGTTCTTTCATGAGAAATACATAATTAAAATATCTACTACTAAGGTGCGATTATGGACTTTGATGGTGGAAAGCATCCAATGGGTGCTGGAGAATTTAACAAATTGATCAAATATACCCCCGAGGAGTGGGACAAGATTGCTCAACTCATCCGGACAAAAGCCAAATCTTCATAATTCTGATCCCCGTTTTACATTTAAAAGCTGCAGTAGAAACATCAATGTTATACAAGTATTACAATTTATACGGTCTGGTCTACCAAAAAAAGTATTAATTAAACATATCTCGCTTATCATTAACTTGAACTGCAGATTTTAGACTGAAATTTTTAGTAAACAAGCTGTAAAATTATAATATATTCGGCTTCGTAATGATCATTTAAATTTATGAATCAAATGTTTTTTTGTGGGAAGAATATTTTGTATGCGTTTGTCAAAAAATCGATGTTTTCGCGCCAATATCGTTCAATCTCGATGTGTAAAAACTGATGTCGTAATTTAATCATTTCGGCGTCGCCATAATTTTTGCAACTCAAATTGTGGGCTTCCTCATTTGTGATGTATCTTCTATTTTGGTTGATATATCTTAAACAAAAATTATTTCCATAAATTAATACAGTGCTATTTAAAAATTGAAATCGTGGCAATTTTTATGAAAAAAGCCCCTAGTTTAAACATAGGTTTGAAAGTAAGGGGGTTCTAAAAGGAGTGGGGTACTTTCGCGACCATTTATGGTCGCGAAAAAAACTCGTTAATGAGTACTTTCGCGACCAGACCATTTGGTCGCGAATCGTTGTTCAAAAGATGGTTTCGCGACCATATGGTCGCGTAAGTGCGTTTTTGGTGAGGTTTCGCGACCACGTGTTCGCGAAAGGGTGTTTTAGGGGAGATTTGGCGATCATGTGGTCGCGAAACCATCTTTTGAACAACGATTGGCGACCAAATGGTGTGGTCGCGAAGGTTCTCATAAACGGGTTTTTTTTTCGCGACCACAAATGGTCGCGAAACTACCCATTACCTTCTAAAGTTACGGAAGAAATAACAGCACAGGAATGAATTCTAAAAATATACAATTCCTCGGCTTTATCGGGTCATTTTGGTGAAATGATAGGACTAAACCATACCGGCCTAAAGTATTCGTCGAGGCACATAGAGCATGCTGAGACACCAAATTTGCACCAGCGTTATCATTACAACTAATAGCATTGTAGTCCAAAGCATGATTTCTTCCATCTTTATTCGCAAATTGTTGCATTTGGCCGGTCAAAAAGGCAGCCATGTCATTTGCGAGACCCCTCAAAAACTTTGGTCTTTAGAACGGGTCAGTAGCGTTGCTACACATTAATGAAACAAATAAATTAAAACTGTGAGAATTGTAAAACAAATTTGTCAAGTTCACGGCGTCCTACGAGTTCTGGCAAAAATTATGGTTTTCCCGTGAGTAAAGTTTGTGGACAATGTTTATTGACCCGTCCTTAATCTCGACACAACACCGTTTGAGACAAATGAGTCAGTCCCACGTTTTTCGCCCATTCCGTGCTGCTGTAAATGAACAAAAAGTTGCTCCGGGTCACGGTAGGTTGGTGTCAAAGTATGCCCCCATTGAGAGAATACGGCTTCGTTGAAAAACTGAAAGAACGATTTTGAAACATGGGCGTGATCAGTCTCACGATTATTCTCATGTTTCCCGCAAGCTGCCATGTTATTAAATTGTGAATAATTTTCTTGGAACTATTTTAGAGTTTAACTGCCATGGTCCGTTTTTTCTCGAAGATATGATCTTAAACCCTATTTTAAATAAGTAAATAGGCTATTTATTATATAATATCATTCCAGTTAACATATATTAAACAATGAGTAATATGATATGATACGGTCTTCCAAAATAATAACTGTTATATAATAACAGATTTATGTTGCGCAATTACCCGCTCGTGCGTTATCAGGCCGTTTTCTCATTTGATATCCATGGATAATAATAAAATGGTATTGCGCAATTCCCTGCTCGTACGCTTATCAGGCCACCTTGTTTTGCACATTTTCCAGCTATTCCGCCTATGCCCTTGGGGTTTATCGGGCCGTCTGAGGGTTTATCAGGCCGTTTTTGGAAGGTGAAAGTGGCCTGATAAACCCTGAGGCGGTGTTATATTAATTTAATCATTTAGCAACAATCCTGACGTTTTACCAGAACATTGCGATAAAATTTCGCTGAAACATCTGTGAGTACCAGTTACGGCAAATGTCCTTGTGCCGGCATCAAAAAAACTGGCCATAACATGCGCGGACCATCGATCATTGAGGGGATGCGATGAACTTTGTTGAGGCTGTTTAAACTTTTAGTTCAAGTCACAGTCTACAACGTTAACCGTCTTAACCGCTACACGGTATGCCTGTAGCATAGTATCCGTGTAGCATTCTAGGTGATTAACGCGGTATAACTATTTGCAAAAACGCAAATTGGTGCCTATTATAGGTGTTTTTTTGTGAAAGTCATTTTAACAGCGTAAATTGGATTACTTTAGGTGAAAAGAAAAACTCGAATTTACTACCTACTATTATTTAGGCACAGGACTAAAGTGATGCTTTATTTTAACACCCCAGCTTGTCGCCAAATTCCGCCTTACTTGAGCATCGGGCCGCAAAAAATAATACCCTCGACGGACTTTGCCAAATTGAAATGGGCATCCCGGTGTACCCATTTGGCGGTTAGGAATGGCGCCGTAAACAACTTCTTTCGAAATGTTTAACATTATCACTTTGTACTGGATCGTATTGAAACACTTGTCGGCACACTCGAACCGTTCTTCAAGAAGTAAACCAGTACACTTTGTAAAGGTTGATTAATCGTACAATTCGTTAACCTTTCAGCATACACCGGGTGCGCAGGTATCGGGCGGGTTTCGCGATTAAAAAAACCCGCTCGATAACTGCCCAGGACGTAGGCGGAATAAATTTAAAAATGGAAAAACCCCGCCGATGACATCATGGGCGGGGAATTGCGCAACTCGTTCGATAACTGCGCAACCGGTGAATCTGATTTATGTACAAAGTGCCCTTATTTCAGGTCACCAGACAGTTTTCACGATAGTTCCATTTCGGTGTGCCAGTCCGTATATGACGGGAATTTTTATTTTTTTTTAGTTTTCAAATTTTTAAACTTCGGAAATTCACCTAAGCCTGTCGAAACCATTTTTCTTCGTTGACATCTGGTCTTATATACGCGCCTTGACTTTCCTCATTTTTTCGTAATATATCAACATGGATTACATTTGTATAATATTCTAAATGAATTGGTAACTCGGCCGCGATTATAATAACCAGGTGCGCCGTTTTACACCCTATTAGCTTACAATTTTTCGTGTTCGTCCACTTATCTTACGTTATTTAAAAAATACTTCCTAAGTCGTTTTTCTTGAAATTCACACCAATCGAATATTTTTTTGAGTTCTTTCTTCTCGTAGTAATATTGACGTATTAAAATAGTATTAAAAAAATTCCCGTCGTTATCGCTTGCGCACTACACCGTTGTCTTACACTTTGTTTCACTTGGTTTTGTAAGATAACGGCGCACCTAGAGTACAAATTTTTCGTTTATGCGGTTGAAAAAAAAAACATCAAAACACAAGATCATTTTATTATACCATTTTAGGAGAAATAAAATCGTTTAGTGAGAGCAAAAAAAGACTTTAGGTCCTGGACTGCGCAGTGTCCAAGTTTGAGAACATTGGGCTCTTTTATTGTATATCTCGGGTATGAAACTAGATATATTTATCAAACCATTTATACGCGAATTTGTCATCTTTTTATTCGCGAAAACAACATGGAGACGCATGTTTACAAAAAGTGCGGCCGAATTTCATGTGATACAGAGTATAAGTTATACTGTATGTACATATGGCGTGTAAACTCTCAAAAGTTGCAGCTTTTCATCTAGAAATTAATACTCATCGCGGGAAGAATTTCGCCGCTTTTCTTTTTCACAATT
>SCLG01000052.1:503248-521741 GCA_004367875.1 Oikopleura albicans
CTTATGAACGACTTTATCTTTATCGACATCTCTTAGTAGCTAAGGCTTAGTTCTATCGGAATTAGTTAAAAGTTTAATCTTAAAACTCATCAGAGTCACTTCCAGTAGCCATCCCTTCTGAAGACGAGGAATTAATCAGAATAAAAAACGGTAGCATCCTATTTTAAGAAATTCCATCAATTGTTTTTTGAATGGTTTAATTCAGCCAATTGAATCAGGTTCAATTAAATCAGGTGTTATTCCGATATTCAATAACAATTTGATATTACAAAAAAATAAAATACAATATATTTTTAACTGCTCATAACGAGCAATGAGAGAAACAAAAGCCACGGCAAAGTTCCTATTTATTGCGGGCAGGGATGTACAGTCCTCGTCCCCGAAACGGGTAATTTTTTTTTTGAGTTTTCCAATGACCACGAAACGGGTGTTTTTTTGTCAATAAAACCACCTGTTTCGTTGACGAGGACTGTAAATCGAGACCGTTCTAATTGCTTTCCGTGAATCATTTTGCTATCATTTTGCGTTTGCGTGCTTGAATTTTCCACTCGCGGAAAAATCATTTTTCCTGTAAATGGGGGTACAACGGGATAATTTTAGTTAAATAAATTTAAAAAAAAATAAATAATTTCAACAATTGAAAACATAAATTAACACGAGTAAAAGAGAAATACGACGCGTCGGCATTTCCCTCATGTCCAATTCCGAAACGAAGAAAAATAATTGTGAAATAGAGAAGCGATGAAATTCTTCCCGCGATCGCGCGCGATGTGTATTAATTTCTAGATACAAAAGCTGCAACTTTTGAGAGTTTACACGCCATATAACCATATAAATGTCTAAATCTAGAAGTTCTCACCGAGAAATGAGTTGGCAAATTGTGTCTCTAGTGAGTTGTTAACATAAAATAAGAAACTTAATATAATTAGATTCATTTTGGTCTTTGGGAATTATAAATTTTGAGCTTACATTTGCGGAACATTTCACGTACTAATATTTACCCGTAGTCACGCAAAACGGATCCAAAATGCTTGTTTTTATCAATTCATATTTACTGTAAATAATTTACATCAATAAATTGTTAATGTGTTTCTTTTAGTGAATACCATTGGTAACTATGTAATAAGTTTACATGAAAGTAATACATTCAAGTTTAATCATCCGTTCAAGAGTTAAGGGGGTTACACCGAAAATACAGTTTGTCATGCTGTTTTGTGAAATTATGAATGTTGAATTCAGAAGAAAATGAAAACAAAAAAACCAAATCAATCGTTACCGAAAAATATAACTAGAATTTTCTAGGTGAAATGACAATTCTCTTATTTGAGAAATCAGCTAGTGGTGTAACCCCCCTAACGTGTCATTGAAGATCTGTGGCCGTTTTACGGGGATTCGCGGGGAAACAAGTGAACAAATTTATATTAAAAATCATCAATGTATTTCAGTTACAAACATGTTTTTGGAGTAAAATCACCAAATTGACTTTCAAAAATATTTTCAAAATAAAGAGACTTTTGTGTAATCCAGAAAATAACCTTAAATTATCTTCAGAGCTATTTTTCATTTGGCACAAAACTATTCGGCCGATTCGTTTTCCCGTATGTACAATTTTCCACCCTTATCCACACGGTGTCCCACTGCATTAATAAGATATGAGTCATATCATATGACTGACATATTCTGTGCAATGGGACACCAAGGAGATTTAGATAAAAAGGATGTTCACCTATTAAACTGTCAAAATCAAAAATTTCACCGGGTAAAAATTTATTGAACTTGTTTAGTCAGAAGTTAACGGAAAAGATATTTTAGGGTTTATATCCGTAGTCTTTGTCCCAAGCGGCGCATTTGGAATGATCTTCAAGTGGGTCGAATCCGTCCGTGACCTCTTTAACCCCAATCCAAAATTTGCTAAAACAGTTACTGATTGAAAATTTTTCGTGGTCGAAGTCGAGATTGTCAAGTCCACTTATGATTAGATAATATTGATCTGATGTCTGGGTAATATAGTTTCTGCATTTTTAAACGTTATGGACCATGAATCATGGTTCTCACTCCGTTTCACAGTCCTTACTTCGTATACAGAGGTTTTCGATTCTCAAAAATAGCGTCCGTATTGGGGTGACTTGTCATAAAGGGTCTTTTTTCGACTGTTTTTGGGAGATTTTTTTACAAAAAAGCGTCCGTAATAAAAGAAATCGTCCGTTTTGAGTGCGTCGGTATTGAGAGTAACGACTGTACTTCCAAAAAAATATGCACCCTAATAAACACCCCATTTTACCAGAATAGTATTTAGCGAATAAATAACCTTAACCTGAATTATATTTGAGGTTATGATATTCGTTATATGTGTCAAAATTTAAAAATTCGTTGATCACCAAATAATCACCAAGTGTGCTCAATTGATCATCCTATCGATCACCAGATGAAAACAAAAATCACGCAAAAATCCAAGCGGTACCTATAAATTATATTTAATTGAAAGTTTTCTAATTTTGTTTAGAATTCTAATTTTTTAGATATGTCAGAAATAGGTAATACCCATAGCCTTTAGTTTCGGAACCCAGTTCCAGTTTATTATTATCTTCCAGGAAGCCCTCGGGTGTATGTCGGTGAACTTGTAGTGCAACTGCGGAGTTCTTTTTATCAATTCGAACAAAATGATATTGTGAAGAGTAAAAGCGTCCCTTATCAAGCGCACTCCAAGTCAAACGGCCGTCTGCAAAAGCATTCATAACGTCACCTCCACATTTGACCTTGGAGAATGTGATAAAGCTGATGTACTCCTTTGACCATATATCGAACCCTATTTTTAAGGTTGATAATTTTGATATTAAAAACTTAGGATTTTTTGTTTTTAAGTGTACAGTTAGGGCCCCTACAGCGGATAAGAAACTTATTTGTCCAAACAGTAAAGCTCAAAAAGTAATTGAAAATATACAGAGACAAATATTTATAAATACCACCTTTCTGCTTAAACTTACAGTCTTATTTCGTCTACGCAGTATCGTCTTAAACTAACAGTTTTAGTTCAATTTTTGGGTTAACTTTTAGCAGACAAACGAAACTATTATTTTGGACAACAACGAAGTAAGCATTTAAAAAAAACCTGCAACTTAAGGGGTAACACCCATCTGCACACACCCTGATCACCCTGTATATAAACAAAATTATATATGTCTGAAACCGAGTTCGATTATTAACAATATTTGAATCAGTACATTTTAAAAAATGAAGACTCACGCCAATTAAAAAAAAATCAAAAAAAAAACTGAATACACCCGTGAATCTTCTTCGGTGCAAGTTCAAACATAGACAGTTGTTGTAGAACTTATAATTGTGTCACTGTTCAAACTTTCTCAAAATTTACGAACATTACCTCCACAATTTATGCAACTTTATGGGTACGACTTTGACACCAAATGGAATGACCATTCTAGAAACGTGCAAAATTGTAACATAAACTGTTTACACTTACACATAATTTACAAACATTACCTTTACAATTTATGCAATTTTCTGACATCAAATCGAAAATGTAAAAACTAATTTTTTTAACCTGTTCTTCGTCACATAAAACATTGTGTTTCAATCTGCACTAACGGCGCAAAATAAATTGAAACAAATTGAAATAAAAGGTTAAAATTTTTTTACCAGTTCTTTATTTCATTAAAACATTTTGTTTTTATTTGCGCTATGACGCAAAGCAAAACAGAATGACAAAAAAAATATAAGAAAATTATTTTTTTTTCACCAATTATTGTCTTTTAAAACATTGTTTTCAGTAACACATAAAAAATGAGTCGAATTCAAGTAAACTTAAAATATCTCAAAAAATCTCCAATTTAACGATGTAACGCCCACCGATCAACTCAAGCGTACAAATACGATCGCGACGCGCAGCGAAGAATGATTTCACAAAAAAAAACAATCACCCCAGAGACGACGAAGAAAAAAAAATCGAGAAAAATGCTAAATTTCAACGAGTTTGCCAAACGACCAGAAAACTTGAAGAAAATCGCAATGAAATGTACGATCGGTGAAAATCCGCCTGCTAAAGTGGACTCGACAAAAAGACGCGAGATATTTAACGCGACAACCGGCAGGCAAATATTGTGTCAAGGATGTGGACTGCATTGTAATTTTATCGGCCGATGTGTTATTCGTTACATTAAAATGCGGCAGATGTTCATATAAGTCTGATTCGCTATGGACAAAACTAAACATGAAAAGATTCGACCTAAATCCGAGATCGTCCAAACTTCAGCAAGATTGCGCTTACAAGTATACGCTTAACCGTTATCAGATGAAACCGTTTTATTAGGGACCCCTTTTATCAGCTATTAATTCAAAACAAAAGTAAATAAATTAAAGTAAAAAAACTTATAAATCATTTTTACGATTAACTCGCATATAGTTCAGGTCTCTTTCAAGCGCATTCCTCGGAACATTCGAGAAATGATCGTCAGAAACACTTGAACTATAAATATAATTTATACGCTATAAAAGTAACCTTTCATCTACTAGTGACAACTGTTTCCTTTCTAGAATATTCGGAACATTCCTTAAAGAACAGTATAAAAGGAAGCAACCGACACAACTACAACAACGCCGAGACAGACTATTACTTATCAGTTTATATTCCATTTACTCTGTGAATTCTGAATAAAATATACCTGACTATTTACAAATGTAGAAGTCAGAAGCATACATACGCGACAAGAAGGAACACAATTCAAGTATATGACATTATAAATGAAGGTCGTTTTCTGCTTCTGATTAAAGGTCGTTTTACATTAAGGTTATTATTATTACTTATTGCGTAAAAAGGTTCTATTTTACTGTGATTAGTCAGTTCTATTCAACTGTGCTAAGTCGACAGCTTAGACCCATGGGGGCTATAAAAAGCCAGTGCACACAGGTGCAGGCTAACCCTTTTCAGAAACTGCGAAATTATTCGAGGGCATCAAGTACAACTGTTGATTTTACTGCATATTTGACGAAAAACAAAAAAACTTGGAGCGATACACGACTGAGGTTTTTTAAATGTGAGTAATGTACGCAGCGGGCGCAAATCGGAACAACAATGGATTGAAATGCTCGCAGTGCAGCGTTCACCGCTTCGCGAAAAAACTGCTAACACCACTTAGCGCACCGAGCGAGATTTGCACAAGCGATAATGAAACAATCGACGAAGCAAACAGCAGCAAAGTAGCGAATGACAAAGAGGACGGTAACCATGGCAACGACGCCAGTCAAGACGACAACGAGATCGATCACGACGATAATCAACAAAAACAATTATGAGCCAGCTGGATAGCAGCAGTGAGTCAAACGAAAACAGCAGTGAAAGCGAACAGGAACAGGAACTGGAGCAGGAACTCAACCCGAAGAAAAGACACAGACAATTGACATTGACGGAGTATCAGCATCGCCATAAGTAACAGAACAACAAAAGTAACAACAACAACCGCAGCAACAAATGGCACACGAGCACCAAGCGGCCAACGACAACAATTTTAGCTTAAAAAGTAAGCTCATAGAGGGAGAACTCGCAGTCCTCCGCGCGCTGAAAAACAAGCGGAGCAACACAGCGGCGAACTTCTTCCTGCAACTGTACGAAGGGAAAACAAGTCAAATGGTGCCAAAAACACGCAACGAAATGGATGCGCTCGAAATGGATGAGACGAAATTCTCGAAAAACTCGCGGAGGGGGAATGATGGATAACAACGAAGTAAGCATCTTTTAAAAAACCTGGAACTTAAGGGGTAACACCCATCTGCACACACCCTTATCACCCTGTATATAAACAAAATTATATCTGTCTGAAACCGAGTTCGATTATGAACAATATTTGAATCAGTACATTTTTAACAATAAAGACTCACGCCAGTTACTATTTGGAACAAACTGTTTTATCTTGCAACGTTAGTCCGACCAACGATACCCAATTTTAAGCAGGTAGTGCGTAGGCTAAAATGACTGTTGATTCAAGTAGGGTGGTGTATATGAATGTCTGTAGCGAGTTCAAGAATTTTTAAAGGTCCAAAAACCATCGGTTTTTTTTCATCGGTGCCCATTTAGGACAGTAGAAACATTTCCCAGCGAAATTTTCCCGAACCTTATACTTAAGGATGGGTATATAGCATTGTTTACAAAATTTACTTCACGGGAAACGCTATAGACCCATCCTTGAGTTTTATAATAAGTTTCATTTACAATTTTCCGTTAATTATCAATTAAGCAACCTGACTGTCATTTCCAAAATATTTGGAATATTAACTCTAATAGCTAACGTTGATTCACTATGATATTTAATATAGGAATAGTGATCCTTTGCGGATATCCATGTAGCCACTTCTCCATTATCTTTCTCTGGACATAGGTTTGTATGATCGAATGGCGTCGTTGTTGTGGTTGTTGTTGTCGTTGTTGTAGAAGTAGTGGTCGTTGTGGTAGTTGTTGTCGTAGTTGTTGTAGTTGTAGTCGTCGTGGTTGATGTTGTGGTCGTGGTTGATGTTGTGGTCGTAGTCAGCGGTTCTTGGTCTGTTGTAAATTCTACATTTCGTATTTTTACATTTGCGGTATCAAAATTGGGCATTGCTTTACGCCCGAAGTGAACAACAATATTGCTCCATGGCTCCACATCATGAATTTCCGTTTCTTTAATTAAATCCCCGTCAATTTCGACCTTTCCACGAACAAACACCCCACTTCTGGAATTAACTTCCTCATGCGTCACTTTCACGTTTACCCACGTATCTGGCGCTAAAACGTGTCCAACACTTTTATAAGGTTAAAACTGATTACAAAGTTTAGTGTGTAGAAAACTGCGGTTCGCCAAATAAAGACTCTTAACTGCTCTCTTATGCAGCCCCTATCTAACCTACACCCCCTCACAAATTATTGTAACACCAGTTACAAGCAGCGCGGTGAGTTGTTTGCGTGGCCGCTTGCCAATAGGAGGCGCCTATAACAAAGCATGAGCCAATAGGCGCGCTTGTAATTCAGTTACAGGCGCTCCGCGCCTACGGCACTGGCGTCTGTAACTGCCTATTATCTTAACAAAATTAACACTTTTTTACGAAAAGTTTAGCGATTTCCAATTATTTTACCAAATTCCGCGCCTAATAATCTGATTACAGCTGATTACAGGCGAAACAACTGTTAAGATAACTGGTCAGGTGAAATAGATTAAACATAACTAATCTGTATCCTCAGGACCTGAAGTTCAGGATATTTTCGGAAAATTCCAGGTGATAACGTTAAATATTGATTTTGTGTTTTAACCCTGACTGTCGTGAATAATATAATTGCCCTGGTCGTTTTCGTCGTGAAAATTAACCCGCATACTGAAGGTGCCTGGGGGATTCATAAAAAGCGTTAAAATATTTCCTGCTCCTGGTGACCACATATAAACGACATTACCAATCGAGTCTTGAAGTCCAATTGGATTAATGTCAAAGGATAACTGCCAGTTTACTGCCAGATGTGGAATATTATCAAATGGCAGGGTTGAATGTGACGGAATTTCCCATTCGCCTGAAATACATTTATCTTATTTTTTCTTTAAATACCCCCACGGACCTATAAAAGTAAACACTGCTGAACTTAAACGTTCATGGACGGTAAGAAAGTTCAGTGAAATTTCAATTTCTGCTCAGCTCTTTTTGGCACTACAAAAATTATGTAGTCTAGATCAGGGCTCGGCCTAAATCCGCAAACATATGAGCTGTGCTGTGCTGTCCGCTCGGGCGAGGAAATCGAGCTCGAGAGGTGAGCACAAAAGGCGAGCTCGACAGCAAGTTGTCAAAAATGCTAAAATGAGTGGTGCTGGACTGCGCTGTCGAGATCCGACATTTTAATGAGCTGCGCTGTGGATATCCTAAATTTTAATGCGCTGCGTTTGGCTGCGCTGTCGGGATACAAAACTTTGATGAGCTGTGCTTGCCTCGGCTGCCCAGTTCACAAACTGCGAAACGCAGTTCAATTGAACTGGGAAGGCCAGGGTAAACACCTTTTCCTAAATATTTTCAACTTTCGCTACCTGTTGTATACAGTATTTAAAATCATATTTGTTGGAAAAAAATCTTATGAGTTTGATTTTATATTGTTGACGTCTTTTTACTAGTATATGACTGATTTATGGCAAACTTGACTTAAACCAAAAGACGCCAAATTTTCATGTTAAATACTGTACATGTTAAGTACAGGATGTTGAATACATGTATGTATTTTAATGTACATGCACATGTATTTTAATTCGAATTCCTTTTTCGTATTATAAGTGTAATTTTAGGGAATTTTATCAAAATTGACTATTTGAAATAGCGCAAATTGATCTTATTTTAAATTTTCGACCATATTTGATAAAAACATCAATCTGTAAATAACGCCAAAAAAGTGTTATATGTTGATTAAAACTTCAATACTAACCATCACAGGACTCTCCATCAAACGCCTCATTTGGGCAACATGAGAATCCGTTGTAATCATTTGCAATACATGTTGAATCATCCGAACATTGTTGCTGGAAATTATTGTCCAAGCAAACGGCTGCTGGTGTTGTTGTAGTTGTCGTTGTTGATGTCGTCGATTGTGTTGTTGTGGAAACAACTAATGGCCTTGAAAAAGGGATTGCCAGATTGGTTCATATTTAGGCCAATTTTTGGTTACTAGAAATTATTTGACAAATACAGTTGATGTGGTAACGAAGTAACAATTTCGATTCCAATCTTTTTTGACGAAAACTGTCACTTCGTTCCGTAACTTTTGCCTATTGTTGCCCAATTTTNGCCCGAAAACTCCGAAAAACTTTTTTTATCAACTTTCATATTCATCGATATATCAGTTAAGCGGTTTTTGAGCCAAATTGTCTCCGCATTTCGCTCTAAGGTTCCTGATGGGCCTCTCATGTGGTGCACTAAAAAGCGCACCTTGTGTATACAGTATATTTCTGGTGCATACAGTATACTCAAGTCAAGTTATAAGCCAATTTTCGAAACCCGCCTTGTACAGGAAGCCGAATCTGATAGAAACATAGACGAATTTTGCCAGTGTTCCGTATTGCTCACATAATTATTCACATCAGGGCTTACCATCCAGGCAACTTGCTGGTCAAAAACGTTCGGGCTGCCTAAATAATATTGGCCAATGGTGGTGTCGTCAAGCCGAGTGAGCACCCAATTGGGATCATTCCAGACAATTTTCAAATCTGATTCTGTTTCCAGTGCACATTCATAAGTCAAGGTGTCTTTTAACAGTTTAAGAAATATATTTTAAACGTGAATTGTTTTTAATATGAAATACACCAGGTGCGCCGTTGTGTTACAAAACCAAATATAAAAAACTAAAACATAATGGAAAATTGTAAGATAACGGCGCAGTAGGCGATTTCGCTGGAAAACGCCAAACAAAAAAAACTATAAATTGTAACATAACGGATACTATGAGGAAAATATTGCGGAATACGTGTTTTTTGTACAAATTGTATCATAACGGAAAATAGTGATTAGGTAACTCGAAAATATTGCGCAATACGTGTTTTTTTTTGTACAAATTGTAAAATAACGGAAAATAGTGATTATGTAACTAAAAAATATTTTGCAATACGTGTCTTTTGTACAAATTGTAACATAACGGCGTAGTGCGTGGGCGATAATGCTGAAATTTTTTTGCAATTGTAACATAACGGGACGAACGAGAGAAAATGTAACATAACGGGTTTCTTTGTTAAAGTTTGTGAATCAGATCAGCATGAAAATAAAAACAAATTTCAAATAATTACGGCCCATGGACTGTTCTTAAAAAATCAAAAAAATATTTCTCTAACACAAGCCTGCATCGTCGTTGAGTACAAAAGGCAATTGCGAAAGAGCGTGATAGTCCTCGGTATTACACATGAAAATTAACTCTGGACCGTCACAGTTTGCCGTACCCGCTCGAACTCGTGGTGTGTTTGCGGGGGAAAGTTGTAAATAATGTTTTGCGTTTTCCGTCAAGAGCCACTTGTTGCTTCCAACGTCAAAAGAACTGAGTCGGTAAACCGCACCGGACGGTTGACCACCACCTCTGGTCAAAATCCAATTACCGGATTCCCAATGCCAGTCGATTTTAGCCTGATTCGGACCTATGTATTGGTACACGCCATTACTGGTATAATACTGGTTATGGGGTTTTATATCAAAAAATGACTTTTGATTGTTTTTTTTATTTGCCAAAGTGCAAAACCTCGCAAATATAAAACCCTTGCTGATTATACTTGTAGACGCCACTCAACTCCTTCAGTTTCGCATTTCCCTCTAAGCATATATTTAACTCTTTAGGTTGTTTATTCGCCACGTGCTCACTTTTTGCGAAATTAAATATAAAATACTTAATTTGAGTAAAGCGTATCGTCCTGATTTTAAAACGCGAAAAAAAAATTTTTAGCGGAAATGCATATTTTTCCTTAAGTGCGGCACTTAAGAGGTTGAGGACTGTAATACAAAAATATTTTACAAGAAGAATTCGGCTTTCTGGGATTTACCTTTCGGTGATTGGCCGACCGCGCTCAAAGAGACCAATGACAGGCTACACAGGCCTCAGACCCGTTGTCAAGCAACGTTACCAAAAACTGGTAACATTATTTATTTTTTTTCGCATTTGAAAATCACTACGAATCGTAGTCTACGAATCGTAGTCTACGAATCGTAGTCTACGAATCGTAGTCTACGATACTGTTTTAACGGTTCTTCAGATGTTTTTTTTATCGTTTCTATAGCGCCACCATTCTATTTAAAATACTCGGTACCCCTTACTTGGCGTTTCAACCCTAACTTGGCGTTGTCACTTATACCAATTTGTGACTTATACGGTATAAGTTATACCACATTTGTAGACCTTTAACTACATTTAATTGGCGTACCCTTTACTTGGCGGCAAAATTTTTCTGGAAATGAAACTCACTCTTACTTGGTGCCCTCCACCCTTACTGGATGTGACCTTACTTGGCGCTCCCCCTGTTTTTTTATTTTTCCGCATTCCTGGGACACTTTTTATTTTCAGACACAACAATGTCCGATTCTCTCCAAGGTTTGTCCAGATTTTCGGGACGTAATCCAGTTTGAAGGTCGTTGGTGTACCATTGCTCACTACCAGTCACCTGCCATCCTTTTTTGAAGTACAGTCCGGAACCGGCACCTAGTCTCTCTTTTGTATTGATTACCCAGCCTACTCAGTGTTTCATTTTGAATAAGGTCTACAGAATTGTGATAAACAGTCCCTAATAACTACATGCAGTTATTTGAATCATATCGCAAAATTTTTAACATTCAAAAAACCGTTTCGATTTTTTATTTCTTTAGCTTTGAGAATTGTGGGTCCGTTTCCTGTTCATTTTGTCAAAAAAGGTTTCATTGTTCTATGGTCGTTATGATGGCACCGTCTGAATCCGTCTCTTTTATTTTGTGGGGAAAGGTTAATCCGTCGAAATTTCCCCCTTTGCGCATTCTCATTAGCCAGAAATGGAAAAATTTCGGCGGATCACCACATTTTCAAGTTCAAAATGTAACGCTGAGTCCTTCCGCTTTATGCCAATAAATCACATGCTGTACGTCATCAAAATATTTTGCCGTATTTTGCTCGTAAAAGAGATGTCGCCCGTTGACCTTATGTTTGACCAGCTGATATTGACCGTTAACTGGACTGTGTGAATCTGTTGTACAAATATTAATTGTTGAATGCTGCGGCGCAAATGGTGGATTCAATGGCGGTTCGATTATAGGATCTCCCCCTTCCTCACGGCAATTTTCCTACGGTAGAAAAAAAAATTATTTTCCACATACAAATTTGTTGGTTCGACTCGCGCTATCTTATGAATGGTAAAAAAAAACTTTAAGGAGGCGTCAGTCGATTTGTTTACAAACTGAATCCGAAAAAAAATAAGCCATAACCACCAATTTTTTTCGAAAAAATCTGTGTAAGACATTCGACGCAAAGTTAAAAAGTGGATTGTAGTTGACTAATCCAGTTTTGGCCCAAGTTCACCCTGGCATGTGATAAATTTGATATAGGGCCTCGGAATGGGCCATTTTTGTGGCAACGGTTTAAGTGCCTTATATAAGTTTATTACTTTTTTGGTGGTTATGGCTTATTTTTTTCTCTAATGAGATTATTATAAAACCTTGGTTACGATAACGTCAGAATCTATCCAATTGCCGTCGGCCCAATGTGCACCCGGATTGTCAGAACCACCGGTAGTTTCTTTCCATGTCTTGTGCCCAAACCCATTTGTGCCTACGCCCCATTGCGCATCAGTATAATACCACGTGTAATTAGTAAAATGATGTCGACTGTATTTAAGTTTTAGATTAACCCTGAATGATTCTCCGATAAAATTACATTTATAGGTAACCATCCATAAATGTACAATGTTTACATAATATTTTCTTACATTTTTTATCAAGAAAATCCATTGGCGCCTAAGAAAATTAAAGCAACCCAAAACATTTTTTTTTGCTGAAATTTCGTACCCAACGGGCGCCCCGGTCAATTCCAGGGCGTAGATGCACAGAGTGGATTTTTTTTGACCCCGTTTTCATCCCCTTTTTTTGAGGCCCAAAAGTGCTCCAGACGAAAAAAATTTTGGGGTTCCTTTAATTTTCTTAGGTGCCATTATCTTAGTGTTATTTTAAACGTCTACGAGTCATATTCATTAAAAAACTATCACAAGTTTTACTACTCATTGAAAAAAATTCAAAACTTTCACTAAGATACCACATGTTATTTTCATTATTAAAATGAATGATTGCGCTACTCCCAGGCTCTACCGTTTCTTCATCTTCGTTTTCGACCATTTGATAAAACCAAGCGATATTACTGGTATCATAGTCGTGTTTGAAGCGCAGTTCGTATGTTCCTTCAAGTTTGCGCTCTGGGTGACGGGTATTACAAACGTAAAGTCTATCTGGCATTTCCTTCACTATGTTTTAGGTCATCACTTTTTCACAGGTTTGTCCCGTTCGTTTTTTGTAGGTGTACGAATCTTGAAAATTTAGTTACCCGTATGGCCAATTTATGATATGGGGTACTCCTCATAAGGGTACTCTCGAAAAAATATTCTTCAAAAAAAGCTTTCAAAAAGTGAGTAGACGCCTATTTCAGTGTTTTTCCAGGGTATGGAATTCATACTCTCATGTTTTCAAGATGAAATAAGCAAAAATAGAAAATCGGCGATAATGAAATCATCCGATAAATTTCAAATTTTGGAATTATTGTCAGAAAAAATAGTTTCGTTGTATGTTTTATATTGATTATCATTAAATTTCACAAGACCCATGTTTCTGCGATTTTCGATTAAGCTCGGTTTACAATTATTTTCGGTCGATTTAAGGTTTTTAATCCAATTTTGCACCAATTTCCCCCTAGGAGTTAACGGTGTAGAATAACGCTCTAGAAGGCGTTCAAAAACATTCAGTTCTTCATTTGGTTTTTGTTTTTATTAGCGGAAAGTTAATTGCATAAGACGATGTAATTTTAGGCACCAAAACTCTGGGCGTTGAACTTCGGAATAGTATTTTCAAAATGGTGACCCGGCCTACAGGTGGACATGTAACGTGCCCTTCAGTGACAACTACTGGTACAGTTTCTTTGTGCCATCCATTTATATCAGATTCAAATGTACCGGGTAAAGCAGCGGGAGACGTGAATGAAACTGCACTGTCGATTATATACCAATTATGTTTGCCCAAATATCCGAATGTTTTTCGGCCATCGGTACCTGTATGTGGATTCTGAATGTGAGAAAAAGCATTTATGTTTAATATGCTTTCAACTTTAATAGTTATAATTCCTAAGTTATTAAGTTCATATTTATGTAGAGTAATTCATATGCTACGGATAGATTGTTATCAATTGCATCATAAGCAGTGTTGGAAGAATTGCGTTGAGAAAATCTGATAACTTTTCCAACACTGATCGTAAAGTAGTTCTCAAGTCACAACCCTGAGCCTATATGAATTCCGTCCATATGACCAAGTGCTAAATTTTTATCTTGTTCATTTTCGTCTTCTTGAACGCGATTTGAAATCTTCCAAAACTTGTTTTTCTCGTTAAAAGACATTGTGCCGATTTGCCAATTGTTTCCGTAAACATTATGCTTGGAGAAGCTTTACACTTTTTTCATAAAAAGTTTGGATATAGAAATTTGTAAAATAGAAATTCAGAATATAAAAATCTAGAAAATGGAAATTCAGAATATTAAATTCTAGAGATTAGAAATTAAGAACATAAAAATCTGGATAATAAAAATTCAAAATATAAAAATCTACAAAATAGAATTTCAGAATAGAAAAATCTAGAAAGTGGAAATACAGAATATTAAATTCTAGAAAATAGAAATTCAGAACATAAAAATCTGGAAAATAAAAATTCAAAATATAAAATCTAGAAAATAGAAATTCAGAATAGAAAAATCTAGAAATTAGAAATTCAGAATATAAAAATCTAGAAAATAGAAACTCAGAACATAAACATTCAAAATATAAAAATCTATAAAATTACTGTATATGTTAAGCCAAATCCTTTTTGTACTGTCTCGTCATAAAATCACCTTCAGTCGAAGCCGTATAATGGCCATTATAGTTTTCGGCACCTGACCAATCAGGATTTTGAAAATTACAAACTGTGATTTTTCCATCAGTGATCTCATTATAAAGGGGGTCTTTGACTCGTTGGGCAGGCCAAACAAAAAATCGACCATACAAATTCCCATCCGCAAACTGCCAGCGCCCAGTCGGTGGACAGTCGCTTTTATGCGGGTGCCATCCGTAGGCCCTTTCTACTCGATAGAAATTTTCATCCTTATTACCGCAGCTTTCACCGTCCTAATCAAGTTTCTCAAAAGCAAAGTATGCTCTTTTAAGAGTCAATAAAGGTGTGTGTTCGATTTTGTAGGATCTGTGATACTTTCCGGTTTCTTAAAAAAATATGAAAAAAAAATCCTTCAAGAAATCCACTGCGTTGAGATTTTTAACATTTTTAACGTGATTCTTTCCCGTAAGTAACGGGCCGTAACCCACTCAATTTCAACGATATGTTTTTAAAATATATGGTGTTGCGACGTACCATAAAAAACCTATATATTCGTAACGTATAGGACACTACAAATATATTTGAAGTTGAAATAAAAATCCGCTGAGAGACCTTCTCCTGTTTAGAATCACAATCATATAAACGGGCCAGAACCCAACCGGCTTTTCCACCGGTGTTCATTTTTTCGGCATTATCATCCAATACGGAGCCGAGTCCTAGTTGTCGGTTTGTTTGTTTTTTAATGAAAAACATTCGCTTATCGTCCTTATAATTGTATCCCTGACTGCATTTCCATACCCCTTTAGCCTTGTAGAGAATATATTAACTTCCACGGCCCTCTGTTGTGGTACTGACACGATTCATAAAAAAATACATACATGTATAAGATTTTTTAAATACCAAAAATTTAAATACCTAAAAGACTCGGGGAAAAATAAGCGCTAACCCTAAAAAAGTAAAATTTTTGATAAACGCACTTTTCAGCGAAATCACTTATGAAGGCCGTTTATCAGGTGACAGCGTGAACTTGAGAAAAAACTGAATAACTTAACAACAATCCACTTTTTCATTTCACGTCAAACGGTCAAATTACTTTTTTTCTGATTTTTCTGATATATATATATCCCTGGCTTGTCCCAGTTGATAACGTTGTCCATCATATATGAGTCTAAATTATCATCTTTAATTTCACTTGAACTCATTTTAACACACTCTGAATTGCGATAATAGGTGAGACGATAAGTTTCACTGCAGCATGGCTCCTCTAACCCACAGGTTGTTGAAAATTGGCAAAAAGTACCTTTTTAAATTCACTTATGATAGTAATAGAAAAAAATAAGCAATAACCATCAGTTTTCTGCCATGAGAGTTCTGGTAATGATATCAAAAATTTGTAAAAATGTCCCATTCGGAGACCTTAAATCAAATTTATCACGTGATAGGGTGAACTTCAGCGAAAACTGAATAAGCTAACGACAATCCACTTTTTCATGCTACGTCTAATGGCCAAACTTTTTTCGATAAAAATTGGTTGTTTCGAAAAAAATTGGCGGTTATGGCTCATTTTTGTTCTCTCTTATGGCAATTTGTTTGCGATTTTTGATTGCCAATTCCTGTTTTTGTTTCAAACCTAAGATGTGCGATATTTTATTGTTTTTCAGCAACCTAAACTGATTGATGTGTTGTTTCAACACAAGAAGCAAGAGTGCCATCTTCGTCTTCTCCATTATAACAGTCAATATACCCATCACACAATCTATCCTTGAAAACAGGACGTTTTACATCAGTAAGGTCGGGCTCAAGCTAGAGTTCAATAAAATTACGAGTTTAAGTTACACTAACTATCAACTTGAAAAAACTCGGTTTTTCCGTCTACACACTACTTGGTTAATATAAAAGTTCCGCCCATAAAGTTCACCCAACAATTGAACGAAATATTCTTCCTTTAAGTGGAACTGTTACATTTAACGTTACATTAACGTTACATTAATGTAATACGCAAATAGTGTGTTGACCAGAAAATGACTGTTACTTTAAGCAGATAGGTGGTGTGTTTAACTCTTAATTGACTTAACGAAACAAAGTGAAACTTGCTATTCAAGGTCACATATCCTAAAGGTAACAAGGGAATCTTCTGCGGCCATTTGTGGTCGCGAAAAAAAATCCGTTTATGAGTTCTTTTGCGACCATGTTTCCACCTTGGCCACCTGGGCCACCTGGGGGTTGCCGACGGACCACCCTATGGCCCAAGTGAAGCGTTCGGCCCAAGTGAAGCTTTGCGGCCCAAGTGAAGCGCTTCCAATGTAGTGATCGCGAAACCTCACCCAAAACGTCATTTCGCGACCATTTTTATTTTGTAATTTCGTTGTTTTTCCTATTGGAAGTAATAATAATTTTTTTAACCATAAAAAATAAAACGTAAAATAAGTAGGTTATAGTTACGGTTCAGATGATTTAGAATAATGTTGTCAAAAATGAACCCCGAGCTTGGTACACATAACTGTATCTTTCGGAATATAATTTGCGTTTGTGACGACAGTTTCGTCATAATACTGCGCTTCATATTGATTTTCGTTGTTGTTATGGAATTTTGATGAAGCTTTGCAGAAAAACCAATCCATATTTAATGCGTCCGTTGTCGTTATACGACGCCGATTTTTCACCCAAAGGGCATTTCGACCACTCCGATCGCTACCATTTTTGTATTTTTTGATCGTATCTTTCAGAAATTTGGCGTTCACTATTCGTTCCGTGTTCCAAATTTATTTAAATTTTTGGACTGGTGAGACCATTTGTAAGGAATCGCCTAGCATATACCCCTGAAGCGGTATCAAAATCTTTACCCAATAAACATATTTCAAATACTAATTCAAGACTTTTTTCAATTTAATAAAGGACATGAAATTTTGAAATATTTTCTTTGAAAAATATTAGCTTGGAGTTCCTTGAAAAGCGTATTTTGCAGTTTCTCGAAAGGAGCACTACGGAATGCGTGGGGCGGGGTGCCGGGGATCTCGACACACTTTATAAAAATATTTCAGAACCTTCAGAGACACTGTTTTTGANATATTTCCAACACGGTTCATGACATTCCGGTGACAAAACGCCACGGTTTCGAAGAGTCTTTTCCTTTCAAATATTCCATATAATGAATAGAGTCACACTCACAAACTGCATAACACTATAATGTTTTTGGAAAATGGCAAAACATTTTACCCAGAACTTGATATTTCTCTAACCCCAAATTTCCGGTTTAAGTCTAGTCAAATTCGGTATATACACGAAATTCTCCTGAAACTCACCGTTGAAAATTCGTGAACCATTATTTTGGCAAAACATCACAAAAATCACAAAAGATTACGACACAGTGTGAGAAAACAAAAAAAAATCGTTACAAAATAATAAAAATTTGAAGAAGCAAGTCAGCCTGGGTAAATGAAATTGTTATTATTTCAGGGTCCTGATAGAAAAAGTACTTGAAGTGATAAAATGGGCAATAATTTATGAGCACACAGGACTTTGAACAAAACCGAAATTCGAACATGGACTTCGAACAACTTCGGTTTTGTTCGAACTTCGGTTATGTTCGAAATTCTGGAATTTTCGAACTTCGGTTTTCTTCAAAGTTCTGCTTGTTCGAAGAAGTTGTTCGAAGTTCAGTTTTGTTTGAAGTTCGGTTTCGAAGTTCAGGTTCGAACTTCGGTGTTGTTCTTCCAAAAACATTCCTGATCTTTTGAATAGTCTCGGGTACATTTGCGACAGTTGTAAGTCATACAAAGGTTTTTACAGTCACCTTCACATTTCTCATCGTCTTCATCACTGCATTTGCCACCGTCACTGCTTGAATAAAGACACTTATCTGGCGTCAAAAATTACAATCACAGTCAAACCATAATCACATATACTGTATATGATATACAT